>KZ538065.1:0-116656 GCA_000934665.2 Catajapyx aquilonaris | reverse complement strand
CACAAAATCAAGCATTTTGGAATTATTTCAATGTACAAAATTTTAAACTTCTCACAAAATAATATTGTGCCCAGCACAAAATAGAAATACAAGATGCCCAACCGTGGTGGACTTATCGGAATCATTAGGCGATAATTCAAGCAAAATTGATGGTCAAATTAAGCTAAACGATTTTAGGACGGGGGTTCAGTTTAAATAAAATATATTCTGAACTTTGGGTGCTCCCTTCTGAGCGCTCATTTATGTTTCATTTTTGTGAAAACAACAAAAATATATTGTCCTTGTTGGAACAAGTGTTTATTTGTGCTGCACAAAAATTGCCAGGGAAGCAAAATTATTATTCTGGCATAAATTTTGTCCAGAACAAAAATTATGCTTTAAGGCCTGTTTCCACCTGAATAATTTTCGAGCACAAAAAGAAACGCACAAAAATGGAGCACAAAATCAAACAAACTTTATTATTATTACTTTGTTAATTTATTATTAATCGCCTAGCAATCAGAACCAGAACAAAAATTATGCCAGTGGAAACGGGTCTGCATAAAATTATTTTTACACATATTTATGTTCGATCGGACCTTTGAAAAACACATCGGACGAAGGCAACTGACCTCGACTGGCCTATGCCAGAGGGGACTTTTGTCGCAAAAGGGGTCACTATACTATCACGTTTCCAGGTTCAACACGTATGTCATCCGCAAGGCACGTAAGTACACATTGATATAACGTCACCTGCACATCGTATACGACATCCCGCACATCACTATAGGCATGTTCGTGGTTGCCAATCCTAAATGTGCTGTGAAATGTGCATGAACAATATTATTTTTCCAGCCTACATTTGTCTCGTTCTTTGCACATTATTGACCTCCATATGACATCATGACAATGCACGATTACGCATACATTGTGAGCATATCAAAATCGACAGTGTGTTTGCCCCCATGACAGTTTAACCCGCCAACGAGCGATGGAGTGGGATCAGGTGTTTCTGAAAAGTTCACATTCTCTAGGATCTGCAATAGTTTCCGCTAAACTGATCTCGGATGAAAAGGTCAACATACGGTTAAGTCTTTCGCCTCTGGCTTTGACCACATCCGGATGAAAAAGTTGACAAAAAGCAAACACTCTTCGGGTGACCGCTGACGGGCAATTTTTACAAAAACAAGGATCCATGCGAAATTTAGTCACGCAACAAGACAGTGTCGTTTCTCTTCAAGGATTATCTCCGAGGCATTTTGCCATCAAAACACTTTCTTAAACTTGTTCTTTCTTCCTCTGATAGGGGTCGTCACTGGTCTGCTTTTGCAAAGCTCCCTTTTATGGGGTGGCATATGAAGAGAGAACAAAAATATTGTTATGAATATTGCGTAATATTTAAAATGACGTTTGTAAAAATGGTGTTCAAATGTAACATGGAGTACTATTTAGTGAAGACGGTTGACACCACGGTTGACACCACGGTTGACACCACGGTTGACACTCTGGATTAATCAATTAAGTGCATGCTGTAATCATGAAGATATATATTTATAATACATCTGGTGTATTATATGATAATCCAGGAAAATTATGCCTTATATAAGTGAAAATTACAACCCTGTTGAAGCATACCTCGATGTAAAATTAGTTTAGTAATGTTTCGTAACTGCAACGTTGTATGCAGGTTGTATGGTATAACAATTTTTAGAGCGCATATAAGTTAGTACTGTAGAACAAAAAAAGTCTTGTTGTTTCATCGTGTAAATGCACGCATAGTGTATTTACGGGACCGTGAAAAGCTGGTGAAAAGTATAATTAGTACATCCCTCACTGTTATTAATTGCATGGTTAATTGATTTAATACTCTTGACGTTTACATCTTACGTCAATAGCCGAAAGTCTAAGGCCACTTTAAGTCTTTATTTTTTTAGGTCGAAAAGTTACACAACTATGGGAACTACTTAATACAAAAAATGACCAACTGCGACTTACAGCTAGTTCAGCCAAACTTACACATTTTTCCTGCAAATATTGAGGAAACACAAATTTCCACGAAGTGTGATTACTTATTTGTTGTCTTCCAAAAAAAAGTGTTACTACTTGTATGTCCTCCATCAAGCACATCTCGGCATGAAGCATTATAGACTGATAAGTTAGTGCTTCGGACAGTGCTTCGGATTTGCCGGAAACCGAGGCTTCGCATGTACCATTGCGCATCAGGTTTTTCCCCAGGATCAGTATCAGGGAGGATCATGAAATAATGCACACAAAAAGGGGATATAATCCCCGATTTTAGAAAAATTAAGAGCCAGATTAGATCTAACTGGTAGATGTAATGCAACCATCCCAAATGATTTATATCATTGTTATACGCTGTATATTGCACTGTTTGAAATGAGGCAATAATTTTCTTATAATATGTAACTTATTGCAATGATACCATATGTAATTATTATTTCCATACGTGATCACTGTAACGCACATGTGATGTATGTAATGATGCAAGGCCCTTTTTCCATTATACTCTAAAGTCTAAAGGTTGCATTACACACGTGAGAGTGGCAGCCATTTCTCAATTCTAAACACACTGGCTGCACAATACAAGCTCACAGGTGCAAATCAGCACGTGGAAACATCACTCACTTGCATTGTCAAGACGACGAGCGTTCTTCCTCTCTCGCTTACAAAACAATTAACTTATCTTTTTTTCGTAAGTTTTCTGACGACATGCGCGACCTTAAAAATGCGAGGGACATTGTCCAAGTCTTCTGTGGTACATTTACTTCCAACCTTTTGAAAGCAACGGTCAGTGCTGGGGGTCAACAGTTCGCAACTTTTCACCTCCTTCTTCCTGAACTTGAGCACTGCTTGCATGTCGTGCCAATCATTTGCTTTCTTATGGATACGATGCGTGTAAAAGCATCGGGTAAATAACATCACCCAGACTCTTGAATGAAGAATTTATTACCGAGTTGCATGCTGAAATGAGTCTAATTTCCCCGGTGAAATTATTCATAATTGGTGTAATTATGGCTGTCTGATTATATTTGCACGTTACATCGTCAGCCGGAAAAGCGCTTAGAAAATTCCGATTCTCTACACACATGAACGGATCCGATTAACATTTAAAAAAACAGTGATTAGAAGACAGACAGCTTGAGAAACCAAGTGTGAAAACGATCTCTCCCTTTTAACATATTCGAACCGTTTTCTACCTCACGCTCACCTTTCGCGCACCGAGTCACTTCTTGTTCATTATCTCCTCCTTTTGCCCTTTACCTACTGATGTAAACATACCACTCTTTGGCTCCTAAGTCGTCTTCTATCGTCCTGGAAAAAGCACCTGTGCACTATACGAAGAACGTGGCAGACTAAACTCGAAATGATGTCAACCACTTTGCAAACGGGAAATTTGAATCCGGTCCTTACATCTCTTTTTTTCCTCTGCCTGATACATCCCCCCTAGTTTTTCCCCCCCTTCCTTACGTTTCCTAACCTAATATCCTAGTTACCCATTTCTCATCAGTTAACGTCTAAAGTCCGCCTTGTAATCTACTGTCGTTATCCACGTTTTAATTTCTATAATTAAAATGCCGGGTTTATAACGGGGATCATTTGTCACTTTTCAACTCTTTTCGGTGTTGTTAACCCAGCAATCACCGGCATTGTGATTTAGAAATTGCTCGCTAGAGTGCGCACACTCAGTGTGCAGTACTTGCTGCCATCTATACTGTAATGACAAAGCAGCAGGGAAAAAACAAGCGGGGAATGCGTAATTTCAGCGCCCAATCACTTTTCTCCATAGGGTTTTTTTCTCTCTCAGGCAGGCTCATTATTCCGCTAGTTTTCGCTCATATACTATACAACCGAGGCATATTATTCGTAGCGTGTTAAGATTCTTCCAGGTTTTAAAAGGAGGCCGAGGGATTTTCTAATAGGGTGGAAAAGAAGTGAGTAACTATCATAATAATGGTAAGGGTGGCTCACGAACACAGGGAGTTTTCATTCCGACCTATCGGATCGCGGCGAACCCGATTTACCTGTTTTGCATCTTGTTGACATCGGCCCAATTCTAAAGGGTTTGTCCGAAAAATCATTTAGCCCTTCACTCGGGTCAGTGCTTGGGGTAGGCGGAGGTCCTGCACGTTTTCCTGTCAGGGCTGAGGACGGCCGGCAATTATAGTGAGTATCGTTCTCACACAGTTGCGGAATAATTTTTCGGGGATGTACCCTTGTGTTTTGTAAGAAAAAAAAGTGGGGCTCTTGTTCTCATGCATCTAACTTTCGTTTGTATGAAAAAAATATTATTCCCCAAGTGTGCTGCATGCACATCTCTTCAGCAGAGCTCACTTCCATGTTCTTGGAAACTCTCTCTCAGACACTCCCAGGAGCTGAGATACATTCGCGGTACGGTCGGAATGCTCGAGAACGCATTCAAATGAGACTGGTTATGCGCAAGAGCCGGAAATACGTAATGTATATATGTCACTAGGCCGTCATTTCGCAGGTGCTCCAGAGTGCCGCCCAAGTCAGTCAGTCACACACCGAACAATGGCGAGAACGCTCGAGGAGTACACACACATGTATTGGGAATTCCAGGAGAAAAATGCGGGTGAGTACCTATTCTTCGATCACTTTTTGTGTAAAAATGGCCAGTCTTACGATTTCAATAGCAGACTGATGTCGAATCAGATAAATGCAGGGAATTTTCCAAGCCATTATGCTAAATAATTGGTTTGAATATTTGAATGGAAAATTCTGACATTTTTATGGCCTTCTGAAGCTATTTATATGGTTTGCTCTTTTTCGCAAAGAATGTTCTGCTATTGTACTGTAATATGCAATCTTGTTTTCTAACGTGATTTGCGTGACAAGTGATTGATGCTGTGTTGTCATTTATTTAGGCCATTTATCAAGTGAGTGCTTGTATTTTTATGTAATCGATAAATTATGCGTATTCAGGAAGTTGACCATTAGTTTCATCAGTTGTGCTGTCTGTTGTGTAATCACACATTATCACGAGTACACTCCAATGATTTCTTACCTATTAAATCTTTTACTGCATAAAAATTCAAAGAAATAATCTGGAAAAATTGGTCGTCGAATTGGGCCAGTAGTATATATTCCTTTACAGGGCTGCATGCTTACAGATTATACTCTCTTGACCCATGTCTCACTTGTCACCTTAGGGTATGATTTTTAAACAGGTGAGCGATTATATTCAACACTATTTCAGCAAATTCAGTAGCCCTATCCTACATTGTGTGATTGTGTTAAGGGGAACTATGGTACACCATCTGTCTAACGGATTTTATGTAATTCAGACATGCCCCGCAGTCATTCTTAGTTCATGTTTAACCTTCTCTTCATCTCTCTAAATTCATGTGGTTATTTTTTTCTTTTAGATAATCTTTTAGATAATAACTCTCCAGACTTTTAGTCTTCTTCCATAGATCCATTAAGCATACTATCTTGCGCCCATTGCTTAAAATTACGCTATAATATATGCGTGCAGCACACCATAAAAAATATTATAGAAGTAAAGAAAGTTGAAGTAGGATAGGAAAAAAATGTGACACGTTGTTTATTGGCACTGCTTAAAATTAAGAGAATATGACATTGTTTGCAGGTCTAATACCACTTCTCACGTCAGCAAAAGTAGACCAAATAGTATAGGTTCAAATATCATGATAATATCCATAAGTACAGTAATGCAGTTTGAAAGCAAGGTCATAACACAGCTTTGCAGCGCACAATCCTAGACTATTGATGACAAAGAACCATTGTTACTGGCATATTGTTTGACACAAACTAAACAGACTCCATGGCATGTGAATCATTTCAGTGATTCAGTTACAAATATTTTCGTTTTTCAGAAACTACATTTTCAAGAATGCATACTTCCAGAATAAACTTTTTTGACGGAATAACACTCTGTGCGAATTTCAGTGACAATTTCTTTGTATATCACGGGATTACATAATTATACCGTACTGTACAGTATGTCGAGAAGCATTGTAATGTGTTTTTCCTAACATGAAAGTGACCAGTACAGAATCGGACAGCTTCGTACAGTACATGACAACATTGCACATTTGCGGCATTATGGGTATTGCACATGTAAGGCTCTAATCTGAGAAACAATATTAACTTTGTTGATAATACAGTATATAGCGTCTGTTTTTATACGCCCTTGGTAAGTGTGTTGTACCAAGTCGGATTTCAAATCCTTACATGCCATAATACGTACGTATAATATTGTAAAGTCACTAAAGTGCATAATTATTACCAAGTAATGGAAACCCATATAAGTGTATGCTAGTAACATGCCTGTACCGGTATAATAGTTGGAACTTTCCCATAAGATATCTCATGAGTTTCCCTTGTTGTTGGCAGCTGCTTCTGCCAACTTTAGCATACAGACAAAAAACTCACCCCTGGTTTTTCATTGCCGACATAATTTTAACTCTGAGCCCATGGTGTAATCGCCATCCAGAACCCACAAAAGCACGTCAAAGTGACGTCTTGAATATATTTCTACCAGCACAACCAAAATAAAGACTTCGCAGACTATGATAGAATACTAGGATATCGCTCGTGTTGCAGACTTCACAGGATTCATGCGTCACAATGAATCATGTGGTTCTTATTGCTTCTGCCACCTGTCATAAAACATAATATATCCAAACAGCCTAAGGTTGACAAACAGGTGATCTGATCTGCCATTGTTCATTTCATTCATTTCATAATCATAGGCTCTCCGTCTGTCGAATGAGGGTAAATCACCGACGAAGAAAGAGGCACATTGTTCAGCTCTTGAATATATTGGATGTGAACCATATTATGCAGATTTCCAGTTTTAAAAATCACTTTTTAATTACATGGTAATCATTACTCCTTCTTATCTTGAACCTCCAGCATGGAAAGTGTGAAGACAATTCCCAAAGACACGTGTAAATGCTAAATGCAGAACCATCTCGAAACTTTCACTTTTTATAATCCCTCTGATGGCGGTGGCGGGTGCAATCATGATTGTTGCCTTACTTCTATCTAGTCTCTCTATGACCGTAATTATGAACAGTACTCCTAAAGTGCACATACCTGAGCGCGGCAGTAAAAGTTACTGACCCGGCGTGATTCCAAACCTTTACATTCGAGTCACCGTGTCGCAAGGAGGGTGACCCTGGCCTAGGGTAGTTGTTGTGCATAACTTTTTCTTTTTTTCCCACACGTGGTCTCTGATTTTGCAATACACTGACACACAGCACTGAAAACAAAACCAGTTTTCGGACATGCAAGATTTCATCTCAAAAAGAGCCCACGTAGTTGCAGGTCAAAGTAGTTAGAAACAATTACTAGAAACGTCTAAAAGGTGACACTGTTATGTCACCGCCAATGTCATACGATTTATACTGTATCATTATGGACACGAATTTAGCCACAGTTTAGCCCGCATCAATTTTTGGTTCCTGAGGACGCTTTTCGTATATCAGTCATCTCACAATTTTTAGTGACAAATTTTTGTTTCGCAATTATTAATAGATATTATATTCTTGAGCGACAACCTCTTGATAATAGCCCAGCCGGATAAGTGAAAAACATGACAGTTGATTATGAAATAAAGTATTCGATATCAGGTTCTTCAAGGTGAGCAACTTGAACCGTACTGTTATGCAATTTTAATGATCCACATTCATAAATTCAGGTCATTTAAGAACGTGACGTTCATCTCCGAAAAATGCAAGTGCAAGTCAGGTCATTCCAAAATCCTTACGGGAATGTTGATTTAAAAATTTCTCCTCTTGGTGTAAGATGTGAGGCATGTCACATTGCACCCTGTACTTTTTCCAGTTTGCATACACATGTATTCTCCGTTAGTTTATAAGCTTGGCATACTAGGACAATACGACGATTCGTCATGCTCCAGCTATATGCGAATTGTTTTTTTTTAAATAATGAAGATAATATTTTCATTTTCTCTCCACAGACCCTAGAGTTGCAAATTTCCTCTTTATGGACAGCCCAGTTCCAACACTGGTCATTTGCGCCTCATACATATACTTCTGCAAAGTTCTGGGACCCAAACTGATGCGGGATAGGAAACCTGTCCAACTTGGGATTATTTTACCAATATACAACCTGTTCCAAGTGGCTTTATCGGTCGTCTTGTTCTCTGAGGTGAGTTCAACCGAAATCTATATTTTTTTCATTAGGAAAAGACGGATCCAACCTACTGAATTATCTGCATGCCAGGCACTCCGGACGAGCAGTTGCGATAACTGAGGGCGATACGACGCTCACAAAGATGAGGAATTAGGGTCATGCCTTGTGTATATGATTATTTTGCACGGTGTCAAAAGAATGCCATAATATTTATAATAACCATGAGTTTAGCCCAGCGTCTTATCCCGCTATCGCGGTGAGTTGTCCGGAGTGGGTTGCATACACATAGGAACAGGGATGTGATCAGCCTTTTTCCCAACGGACGAACTTATTCCATTTTCTCCTGTGTAACACGAAAATGCTTTTTTCTGCAATATTACATAGCCCTTCAAACGATTTTCAACCGAATACTCGTTTTTCTGTCAACCCGTAGACAAATCGGAGAGCGCAGCTTCAGTAAGTCGCGTGTACCTATTGTTCGTTAAATACGTATTAATTGGTAATTTAATTTGTTCATTTGATGGACTTTCCAGATTGCAAGATACGTCTGGCTTTTCTACATATCAAAAATCACAGAATTTGTGGACTCTGTAAGTATATGGCCCGCATGTCAAGGGGAACAGTCATCCATGGTCTCCTAAGTCTCTACAAACCCCCGCAATAAAATGTAAAGTATGTTTCCAGTATCACACCAGACTGGTCACCACTTAAACCTGTAATTTGATTATGCGTCGTGTAACTCCAAAAATGACCATATTTTTGTAATCGACTATTTTTTTCTGATTTTTGAAGTTCGACTTCCCAAATTACGGGACCCTACCTTTAAAGGCGTTTGTTTGGCAATCAGGAGGAAATTTTCATCAATATATTTTTATTGATTTATTGATAGATTTGTATTGATATATTTTACTGGTAGTAAAGATGTAACGTTATTTTTATATTCATGGTTTGAACCGCTAATATCCGGTTACGGCTATAGTAAAAAATGCGGACAAGCCTTTTCTGTAATTAAAAATGCAGTTAGATGTATATCATGAAAGCTTTTTAATTATGTAAGTCGCAGAAGCAGTAAATATTCACATAACGCCTGAGATTTCTGACGTCAATAGGGTATGAAAAGCTAATGGAACCAAATATATATATATACTTTTACGTTACCCCGTGATAAGGCTGAGCCTTTTTAGGGGGGTGGAATACCACCATTTCACTCCATTTTCTGAATTAACTTCATACACCGGTGCAAGGAGACAAGGATGTAGGGTAGGGGTAGGGATTTTGGGGGAGGGAACATAGGTGCAAGTGCAAGATCTGTAAAGGGGTCATGTGCTGTTCCCCAGGAGGTTAGGTTGCCAGACACCTCCTTGGTGCAGGTCAGAGACCCTCCTGACGCAGGTGAAAGGAAAGTTCCCCAGGCGGGGATCGAACCTGGGGCCTTTCACACAGCAAGCCGAGACGTTACCATCACGGCCACCACACCTCCCCCGGAACCAAATATATTATGTTGACGCACAATCTACACTCGCGAAGACGGGGACGATCAACGTCACGTTGGACTGATTTATAATAATATTGAAATTTCTGATGATTACAGGCACTGTCTCTTATTGGATTACGTTTTGTCATTTTTTTAAATACGCGGATTCGACTTCTACTACCTGCTTCCATGGTTGTGGAGATATAACGTAGGCTACTGATACAAGATGTAATCTCGTTAGAAGGACTTTGGTGTAATGTCATGATTCGAGGTAAATTATTTCTTGCGCAGTGGAAATAAGTGCATGCACTAAAGCCACAGCAAACAGCCCAGGACGTTCCAGAATGTGCCTGAATCTAGCCACTTGAAAGAAAATGTAGCCAAATAGAGCATAAAACAGCTGGAAAAAAACAATGCATATATGCTTACAATCAACGCTTCGTTCAATTCTGATGTAGGCTATGGTGCAAAAGTTCCCGGGTCTTCCGAGAAATTCTTTAAAACATTATCAGATAATCCGTAAAATAATTCATTCGTAATATGTAGGTTATTGCTTGAGCAGAAACTCTTGATAATCTATGATAATGTCTACGGTTGCACATTGCCTGGCTTGTATATGTTATGGCCCATAACATTAGCATCCAATAAAGCATTTCTCACTACTAGTCTTGCGGCAAGCTGGTAACGTTGGCGTGACAATTTAAGTAATTGCTGCCGTTCGTGTAAAATATATTTTCACAATTTTTGATTCGCCTTACTTATATAGTAGATAAATTGTATTGAGTTTCTTCAGCCGGTGTCTTTTTCTGTGTGCCGCCGATTCTTTGTGCAACACTTCCGGCTTTCACTAAATTTAAGATGAACATAATTTCAAAGCCACGGTTAAATATTCTCACGTAATTTACATGACGGATCTATATTACTAGAAAGATTACCTTTGCTCGAAAGTTTTGTAACCAACTTGTTCCCTTTTATTTTCAGCTCTTTTTTGTACTGATGAAAAAGAACAGCCATCTGTCTGTCCTTCACATTGTGCACCACAGCACTATGCCAGTCAGTGCTTGGCTTGGATGCAAATTTGCTCCAGGTAATTTCTACTATATCCTTGACATTTTCACAATATCCTGAATCAGTGTGACACACCGCACTTTTTTCTTGTCATAGGAGGTCACACTCTGTTCATCGGACTTGCCAACGCCTTTGTACACATTTGGATGTATTCCTACTACTTCTTCTCCGCGTTAGGGCCTCAATACAAGAAATACTTGTGGTGGAAAAAGTATCTGACTGGCATGCAATTGGTGAGCCATCACTTAATCACCTCGTATGTGTTAGGCAATGAATAATTACAACAAGGTAAATAAAATTATTGTCCTCTTTCAGGTCCAGTTCATTCTGGTGTTCCTGCACAACTTCCAGCTTTACTTTAGGTCATGCGAATATCCCGTGTACCTAGTGAACACATACATGGCACATGCGGTACTCTTCTTTGTCCTCTTCTCCAATTTCTTCGTCCAAACCTACCTGAAAGCACAGAACCGAAAGGTGAGCGTGATTGATGTTTGATAGAAAACTGTTTGATCTTTACCGGTATTTTTTCCCCATAGAATAACTCGAACGGACGTGTCAAGCGAGAAAACGGCCACGCTGAGGCACTGCAAGACAGAAATGACGTCCGAAAAAGAAATGTGAAGTTCGTGCCTGAGGAAGATAAGTGCAATCGTCGAACCGGTCATTAAGTGATAAAACTAACCTCTTTTTTGTCAATATTAAAATTCAAGTGTCAATAAGCATATCTCTTTCATTTTGCTGCTGGACAGTCTCATTCTCATGTGGCTTTTGACAATATTACTCTTTACAGTGTTTTAATGTTACACCAGTCATGTATTCAAACGAACCCAGTTACTTCAATCATATGTAAGAGCTAAGGTGTGGTACCTTTAGCTTGTCTGTTTAAAAAGGTGAAGCATCCTTGCCTTGTTCAGCAAACTCACTAGTTTACTGAGATTTTTCCTAGGCGAAAGTGTCGCTACTGTCTTCACATTGAGAATACGGTCAGTTGTAAGGTGGCGCCATTCTGCTGCAATGGCGAGACCTGAATTAACTAGCTCGACTCTTTCTCGTTATTTGAGCGCATCGATATAGTAATTTGACTGACTACTGAACAGTGATAATGGGACTGATAAAGTGGTGTAAAATAGAAAATAACAAACATATTGACGTGTTATTGCAACCAGGGTCTTAAAAATTCTCGTGCGTGTAATATTCAGCAAGGACGAATTTTCCTCAAAGACAAAGCCGCTCATCAGTGCTTACACGAATCGTTGCACAACACCTTTTGCTGTTTTTCCACCGAGAAAAACCCATTATTTTCTAAGCACGCCAAGATATCCTGGGAAAATTCTGTCTTTTTCTGAATCAGTTTTACGAAATTTCCTCCGAATTTTTTCTGCCAAGAAGCTCTGGTGTTTTCATAAGCATGTGTTGTACAGGACTAGTGCACAGTATTTTACACGTAAATGTTTGGAAATATGAAGTTCCGCTTGAGCATGCGAGATTTTAAATGTGTAAGATTATTTTCAACTTCGAATAAAAATACACTTGGTGTCTCGTCGCTGACTTTTGCTAAATATTTATTCTTGCCCCAAAAACAAACTTACATTGCAAGTGATATCCCGGACGATTACTTTTTTAAAGAAGCGTAGAAAAATGTATTGGTACAATATATTGTTGAGCAAATGATTGGACAGTAGCTCACGGATCAAATTAAACTTGATGCTAGTACAGTATGATCTGATGGCGTTTTGTTGTGAACGGTTAACTGTTTGAGTATCATTGTTTTCCACTTTCAAGTTATATTAGACAAAATGCTGAAACAGAATTATAGTTTTCCTGTACATTTACAAACAAGCAGATTCGTACTGTTAATGGTTTCATGCCATCTGTCGTTACGCTATGCAGTATATCAAATTACATATCACTTGGAAACATTAATTACAATAATTACCTCAATTTTCTCTATTCTCTATTTCTCTCAATTTCTCTAAAGTGTACCTTGCAGTGTGAAGATTTAAACTAAGGTAACCCATTACTCAATCACAACTTGTGACGTAGACCTACCGATGGGATGGTTCGTGGTGCAATGTTTTTCAATAATTCACTGCATTACAAAACTTGCAGAACTTTTTCCACCTACCAAAAAAAGAGTAGTTTGAAAGGATCAAACAACTGAGCATTCCCGAAAACAGGCATAAATACAGTAGGCCTATATTACATGTGTAATGCTCCTCCGTTAGCCAATCCTTCAAGTAACTAATGCAATATTGTACTGTCCGTGCCAAAAGAAATACACGTCGAACATCATCTTCACAGATATTTCTTTGCTGAGTTACGACTACATCTATCCAATAAATTAAACTGAATAAGAAGTTTAAATGCAATAATAATACTAAACATAATATTTATATTTTTAACAACTTGACCCAACACCTCTCAAGCAATGTGCAATAGGGAATGAGCTATTCCATAACGTCAGAACTATTTATGATGGTTTATGCATTACAGAATAGCGCGGGTGAATTCTCAAGTACTTAGCAAATTAAAGCATGCAATTGCTCTATAGCTATTATATTTGCACTTTTTAAGCGACAAAAATTGAATTGCTACTTTCATTGCACGATGAACAAAATAATTCTATTTTTACTGACAAATTAGCTGCTCACATTATTTTAATATTCTGTGTAATAATTATGTTCCAACGACCTTAATGCTAATTTTACATTAGATTATAACAATCTAGAGAAGCAATTAGCAAGGTGCTGTTCACATATATTACGCCTTCTCTTATCTTCGTAATTATATTCATTTCTTCGCCTTTCTTAAAGATTTGCGACGAATTATTATTTGTTGTGACGTACATTCGAGCGAAAATGTTGCAAAATGCATGTGGGATGCACGTGAGCCCTTCCACATTTAAAAAAAGTAGAAAAATCTTTTTCTTGTGAAAGCAACCTTTCTCCCTTCATCTCCTGAGACGATGATACAGTAGGCCTATGCATGACCTCCAAGATCAGTGTTCAGCAGACAGCATGATTATGTCGAAGCTTCATGAGTGAAGCTTCTATAAACTATAAGTGTTGTTGCACAGGTCGCCGTAACTCTGACACAGTGGTATGCCGAAAACGTTTGTAAAATATTCAAAAAGATTGATATCAGTTATCAGCTAAGTTTGACAATCAGTGTATTTAAATAATTAACTGACCATTCATGAAGAGCCCATATAGGTCCATTACTACGACTCACAACACGTTACGTCAAGAGCACATGATGTTAGCAATGTTACCATGTGTCTTGGGAAATTTTTTGACAAATCGATGCTTACAGAAAACAAAAGAATACACCTTCAACAATTACAGTATAAAATTTACAATCACAGCTTATGCATAACCAATTTGTTACTGTAGAAAAATTGATTCCAGTATGATTAATTTTCTAAGCTTACTGCACCGACAACTTTTATTGCATTATAAGTAGTCCAGCATGCAGGGTTGCACAACAGTAGTTCGCTATAAAGACTGCTTTCAAAAACTTGTCAACCCAAATACTACATTACCCTTGGCATTACCTGTCTCTAAGCATTCCAACAAAACAGATAGGCCTGGACAGCCATCGAGGGTTGCCTTGGGGTTACACTGCTACAAAATCTTCACTCTGCAGAATCAGTAAATATATTTCTGAGCATTTTTATACAAAGATTTTGATGCTGTACAAATATTGCTTTAGCCATTTCTGTTTGGATAATTATCGAGCATACTTTCTGTACTGTATTTCACGTGAGTAATGTTAATAACTTGACTTTTGCACCACCCCCATTTGGCCAAATCACTGTAACTATTGCAAAAATACCAGTTCTTAGCAATATATATTTTTTTTAAACATCAAACTTCTTGCTCAAATTATACCAAAAACTTGCGCCATGTCGATCGCCTGCGTGCGCATCACAGTATCGTTCGACTATTGGCACATCGTCAAACAGGCCGCAGTTGGAGCCGGTGGCGGATTCGCAAAGGTTCTCACGGGTAAGTTCATCGAGATTATTCCAAGACTGCAATAATTGCTCTTTGGCCCGTGATAACATACAGTAGTTTACACCAAAAATTTCCTCCGCGAATATTGTTGGCCCCAATTAAAAGAGCCTAACGCTAACATATTATAAGAAACTTCTTTCATAATATCGTATGATCGACGAGTTTATCGGGATTGGTTATACACAGTGGACCAAGTCTAGACAGGCACCAATGTACTCATTGTTATGTAAATTACTCCATAAAGGATAAAAAGGACAGGGAAGGAAGGAAGCTCGTTGAAAGGAGGAAACCATCCTCT
This sequence comes from Catajapyx aquilonaris, assembly GCA_000934665.2. NCBI lineage: Eukaryota > Metazoa > Arthropoda > Diplura > Dicellurata > Japygidae > Catajapyx > Catajapyx aquilonaris. The sequence continues at coordinate 101,652 of KZ538065.1, read as the reverse complement.
CCCTGTATTGGCGGAAACTCCCGACCTTGCTCCCGACACCTGGGATCGAACTCGGGACTTTCGGAACTCCTCATTCATATTGCTCCTATAGCAACCCAGTGATTGTTTTAATTCGAAATAAACAAAGCCTGAATTCTCCGTGCTTTTTGGATTCTCATTGTGGAATTGTTGTCTGCACATTCCGTGCTTGTTTAGAGGTGCATGCAGGCCATGATCCTCATTGTGTTGGCATCATCAGCATAGCAAGCGTGAGTCTGCGCACTGACTGCTCCTTATTCCCAGACAACTAGCCTCACTCACTCGGCAGTCGACCCTCACCCAACTCGGAAGTGGCCATCGGGACAACCACAATTTGAAGAACAACCACCGGGTGGTCCCCAGGTAGGACCTTCAACCTCCGACCCTCAACCCGGAAACGGACGCCACTTCCGGAAACCAGGTAGAGCCATCGATCACCGGTTACGATACGGTGCAATGAACCCAAGGATAACTAACTACACCTTTCATTACTATTATTATCCGGTGCATGACCTTCCCCTGTCTTCTTCGCCACCATGAAATGTATGCTAAGGACAAAGCCATACGGACCAACCCTCGTCTGAGCTGATCAATAGCCCTGCCGTGTTAAAGGGGGACACAGCATACACCCTATCATTGATTTGGGAAGCCTTGGAAGTCTCCACAGGAGAGCCCAGTCTAAGATTATATTGCTGATTCAACTAGACAAAATTCGGAACATGGTGTAACGTGCGAGTGTTGGGCGACCATATTGCACTGAACCTGAGGCCTATGGAACACGTGGCGATGAATTAATCAAGGGGGTGATTCCATGAAGGGCAAGGGTGATATTTTTTAAAGGCAGGGCCTGGCAGAACGGGAGCCACTTTATTACATGCCTATTTATTAGGCAGCCATGCCCAGGCTGTGGTTACGTAATTTGTATTCCGAGGCTGCAAGTGGCATGGGAACGAGGCTACTCTAGAAGATCGTTTGTTACTGCACAAAAACGGACTATTTTTTTTGCAAAATCATTTTCCTAATTATCCATTCTACACTGCTGATGTACTGTACCTACTGTAATACCTTTTTATACGGTTAGCGTAAAATTAAATTTCATTATGTATTAGCTGCAGTCGAATTCGAACGTTCTGAACTTCTACAAAATTGCTGGCTGGAGTTTCTCCAGTTCATTATTTTCTCTTGATTACCTGCCTCCTAGACTCTTTTTCCTGTCTTTCAAGTGTTTCGTAAATCCGCGAATTACTGTAACTGCTCACTTCCCTACTTTTCCTCTTTATGTCTCCTTATCTGGTCATTATTCTCACGTAACACATGTTTATAACGTAATATGAACAGTAACCATAATGACCTAAGAGATTCGTCGCTCGAGGTATTCAGAAAACCAAAAACAATATTTGTAATGAAACAAATATTTATGACTTAAAGTCCAACATGCAGGTCGCTACATAACTTGCACAAAAATGTTTATGGCGATGATTTATTTTCAAGATTATTTTACCATGTATACATAATACTGTTCACTTCAGAAGTTTTATGCTGTGTAATTGTAATTTTGGTAAAGGATTGTATTATCACCTTCAGACTTATTATACATGAAAGTTAGGGACTTTCTGAACGTATTTCTTAACCTTGAGAAATATTAATATTCGTCATGGGTATTACAGCAAGCTGGGGGGAAATGAGATGCATAATCGCCGTAATTTTCTGAATCATGTAACGTTGGGGATTCTGCGCGTTGTAAATCTGCTTTAGCCTCAATTAGTCATTCTCTGACGCTTCTCACTCCTCCCAACTCCCATGAAACCCCAAGCACGAGATATGTGTATAATGTGATACAAATGGATGCGAGGAGCAGTATAATAAAGTCTCTTTTGCTGCCAATAATGCCTAAATGAAGTGCAGAATCTATTAAAAAGCGCCCAATTACTTTTCTAAATTATGAATCACGCAAGTGTCTCTCCTGCCCAGCGTCTCAGTCCCAACGAAAATGACAAATCGCCTATTGAAGAGTCAGATTACGCTAAAGCACATTGTCTCATTCAAGGTCGCCGTCAAGAAATGGATCCGTCAAGTATGGCTGCCCCAAAGATGGCGAAAGACTCCATGGCAATATCCACCATCAGCACCCTGTTCGAAGGCTACAGCGACTTCATGAGTAAAAACGGAGGCAAGTGCATAATCTCTTATGTATACAATGGCATGAGTGCAATCATCTCTTATGAAATAATTACACACTGGAAGACCGAGGAGGGAGAAGGTTCGGGTTGTTCACTCCAGCAACCACTTGCTTCCTTTTGAAGTGGTTGCAACTCGGATTTTCAACTGTTCATTGTTGATTGCATGTTAATATTTTATTGTGTATTTATTTTTCAGATCCTCGATCAGTGAGATGGCCCCTGATGGAGAGCCTGGCCCCAACCTTACTCCTTTCAGTCGCCTACGTGGTCCTAATCAAGGGTGTTGGGCCCAAATTCATGCGTGGGAGAGACCCCATCCGTCTGACAAGGGCCATCACCACGTACAATTTCGTCCAGACCATATTTAACGCCTGGATCTTTTACCGAGTACGTCTGCAGCTCTTGGGTAATGTTAAGAGAGAGGGGGGCAGGAGGGGGGAATGCCCTTTTGTAAACACTCGGCCTTGCACGGATGCAATGTAATTGGGGATTGTTGCATCTTGCTGTTTAGTGGTGTTGTGACGTGCGGCTTGCATGTTGAAATGAAAACTGAGGGATTCAGTATACACGCTATTGTGTAAATAGTATTTGCGATTTTGTCTAAAAATAAATTGATTGACGTCAGTTTATTGAGAAGACGTCTAATTTAGAATAGGACTGCCATGCAGGTGATGCAAGTGACGTACTAAGCCTACATGTTCATGATAGAAAAATGATTCATCATGACAACCAGCGGCATCTAATAATGTACAATTGCATGTATTTTTGAAATCAATAGGAGAGATAATACCTTCACAATGCGTCAACTCTTGTGTAATATGAACGTCAGTATGTCGTAATAGATGTTGTGTGTCATTTCCATTTAATTCGAGGATATTTTTTTCCTAATATGTCGAATATGTTGTTTCCATCCATGCCCATAGACGCATCGTATTTAGTCTGGCCAATAAAGCCTATGTTATATTCAAGTAGTTGTAAGTCAGATACGTTTGTATAAATTATTGAAATTTCACTTGCATATCATTTCAGGCTACCAACTTCATCTCGGGATTGTATTCTATACGCTGTCAGCCAGTGGACAAGTCAAATAGCATTACAGCTGTCAGGGTAAGCATATAGAGAGTGAAAATTACAACCAGAATTTATCTTCTGGGAGTTAATGTTCTACATGCTTATGAATCGTTGAGTTTGCAATGCATATTGTTCAAATTTTTTTCAGGATGCAGAAACTGTGTGGTGGTTTTACATTTCGAAGCTGGTAGACTTTGTTGATTCGGTAAGTTGAGGTCTGCCAGTATGTTATCGCTGTTGCGTTGCAGTCTCTGTGAATCATTCATAAAACAATAATGTGCACGTAACCTTAGGCATTAGTGCCAGCCACGCTCATTGGTAACAAAACAATATTACGTTTGCTTCGTACTGTACGTATACTAACAGGACGTGGCACAAAGACACAGGGGGTGGAGTCATCAAATGTCGTACCCGCGCGTAAAGCTCGTCGTAACCGGTCGTAACCAATAGTTAGTTAATTATAATTAACTAACTATTGGTTACGACCGGTTACGACGAAAATCTGACTTACGACATTTGATGAATCCACCCCCTGTGTCTTTGTGCCACGTCCTGTTAGTATACGTACAGTACGAAGCAAACGTAATATTGTTTTGGTATCATATTCCAATCAAAGATGAGGTGTAACTTATCCTGGCAGGTATGCGTCCCTCCGCGCGACCTTGCCTTTTCTATTTCAAATGTTGATGTTACAATGGAAACATACAACCGTGCATCTCATTGTTTGAAACACAGTAATAAACAGGATATGGAGACCATAAGATACATCGATGCATGTGACACAATGACATATATTTCGCGCCATGCTTCATTTGCAATTTAATGATTTTCCCATCCTTTTCAGTTCTTCTTCTTGCTGGCGAAGAAGGACAACCACCTGTCCGTCCTGCACATAGTCCACCACGCCAGCATGCCTTTTAGTTCGTGGCTTGGAGCCAGATTCGCCCCTGGTAAGAAGAATAAGAGCTTAAGGGGTCATTGTGTGACCACAAAGAAGGATGATGACTCCTCCTTCCCTACGCCTTCTTTTCAGGGGGTCAGACCCATTTCATAGTGATGATCAACTCGTTCGTCCACGTACTGATGTACATGTACTACTTCCTCTCGAGTCTGGGGCCGCAGTACAGGAAGTTCCTCTGGTGGAAGCGGTACCTCACTAACTTACAAATGGTGGGTGGTCAACCATTACCTCCGCCGTTCTGGTCATGTGCCGACGGTTCATGTACTCTCGGAGACAATATCATGCCGGTGCCCTGCTTTCGAGGAAACTGGGAGAAAACGGGAAAAGGGTCGATCAGGCTAGATATTTTTTTACGAGGCGGGTTTTAATCCCTATAATTTTTTACGCAAAACCGCTATAAAACTGCCAGTGTTTTTTCAATTATGATTCATATTTGTCTATTTTGATTTTTGTCTGGAATGATGTCATATTGGTTGCCATAAATTATTGTGATTTGCAAAAAAATGACGAAAAGTGTGGCATCTGCCCAAACTTTAATGAAAGTATTGCTTGCCACAGCGTGAAAATTAGTGACCTGATTTTTTTGCGTATAATATTTATCAAATAAATTATAGGGCTGGCAATATTAAATACGATATATATCGTATTTAATATTGCCAGCCATATATCGCAAATATGAGGGATATGAGATCAAAAACGGCCACGTACACTTGGAAAAACTGGTTGTAAGACGAGTAAAAACTGCTTATAGCTTAACTCTCACTGGTATAATCTTCAAATTTTTCCGCCAATATTTATGTTGCTGCAGTTCAGCTACATACGGAAATGTGCAATTAATACCCAATGATATGAAAATCCGTAATTGGTGCACGTATTTGTTTTACACCCCCCAAAATGGTTCACTCCTAAGTTGTCAGCTCAAGAAGGAAGTAATGGAAATGGGTTGTTCGCCCAGCAACCATACAATAAGCAACAATCCCTGTGAGTGAATATGCCCTTGATTGCTGGTTGCTGGAGTAAACATACACCTTCACCTACCCCTTCTTATTGAGATGAAAACTTCCAAGGGTTTTATGTATAACCTTGTGCAATTAATTACCGAAATCAGTAATGTCACAAGTCATCTGTCTAATGACTCAGCCAAACTTTGGAAATTCCGCAGTAAAAAATTTCCTTATTGGCAAGACAGGCCCAATCCGCGGTTTCCTTACTGCCAGGGACGTCCAGCAATAATGTTGCGGTGTAATAAAACTGGCGAGGAAATCTAACCGACGCGTGATGTCACTATTTCTTCGCAGGTCCAGTTCATTCTGGTTTTTCTGCACAACTTCCAACTCTATTTCCGAAAGTGCGACTACCCCATGTTTCTAGTGAACTGGTTCATGTTCAAGTCCATCCTCTTCTTCTCGCTCTTCGCCAACTTCTACATCCAGTCGTACCTGCAACCTCAGAGGAAAGCCCACGCCGAGAAGGTATGTCACGGAGATTAGCTGAAAATTGTTAAACGTACACACCGTACAGAAATGACCATAAAATAATGTTTTTTTTTTGTTTGGGTGGTGTTTTAACTTTTAATGAAATATATTACATCAAACATATTCCAAACCTAATATTTGAAGGAGGTCTTTTATTCAACCTAATACTCGTACCATCTCTTCTAAGTAACGGTCAAAAATTTGTCATTAGCCAAAAATTGCTTACCATGCAGACTTTTCAATGGGATCACGCACTCTATTGCCGTTGCAAAGTTAGAAAATAATTTTACTTGGAACGTACACAGTGCTATCGACAACAGCCAGGGAATGAGATTGATCACAATACAATAATATGAAACGTGAATTTGCCAAGGTATTCGCCCATGAATTTTGTTGCCATTTTTGCCAGCGGGGCTTGGAAGGAAACGGACCGTAAAATCTTTACATAATGCATTACACCCACGGCTCCTGTTCACACGGAAACGTACGTACGATCCTTCCCATATGTTTTGCCGCTTCCAAGAAAATGTGGAATAACTTTCTCCCACGTAACCGTTGAATCATTAGTGGCTTCTCGATCCTTTAAAAAATCACTTTTAGCAAAACTTCAAAATGTTTCCGCGTGATGCTGCCATTTCTTTGCACGTGTTTCACACGTTGGAATTTACCTTCCTCACGTTACGAAGACCGCAGGAATAGTAAAGGCACCCAGAATGACACCAGAATATTGTATGGAGTATTGTCGCGTAAAAAAAGCCATTGAGCGATGGACGTTGAGTGATGATACTAGTCTATTATTATAGTGAAACCGTTTCCCACAGTGATGATGATGATGGTGGTGGTGGTGGTGGTGGTGGTGATACAGATCGAGTTGTCGATCTAAGTTGTTATTCCTTGCTCGTAAAAATATTAGAAGTAATTGATAACTAAATACATAACTTACGTCGGTCTGGATTTACTGTCGATCGCGCAACCACACTTATACCGATCGTATTTTACGTATTTCACCCTTTTGCGTCGTTTTATTACCATGAATGACTGAGTGAACAATGTAATATCTCTTTATACTGCATTTAAATGCGCGATTGATGCTCCTACAATGCAGAGTATCCTGTTTGATAATGCACTGTAGCCTCGAAAACGGTTATTTTACTGACAACATTGCATCTATTTGTGACTCTTAATCTCACGGAACTTCTTTTATCCTTCTCGCATTGCCGCCATTCATTATCCATTGCACAGTACATTTCAAAGGGCTTGGCCTGAGGGCTCCAGCAGTTAATACCCTCTCAATCGACTGAAAGTGGCGTTTGCATAACGCCAATCCATATTTATATAAAACGTGACGTCACATGAACTCCCCTTGTAAATAAAGTAACAACGGCGTTGACGTCCGCGTGATTGATTCCCCCAGGGCCAACTGAAATTACCGGATTATGAAATACAATGCCATAACTGATATTACATTCTTGTCAGCGAAAAGCAGTAAATCAGGAATATTCTTATGGGTGAATTAAATATTAATAAATTCAATTCTTTATTTCAGGAGGCGCTCAAGGAAGCGATGAACGGCAAGAGTATGAATGGGACAGTGACACACCGAAAGAGGAAATAGTCACCATGATTTGGCACAGGCTTAAGTAGGGACTTGCTTTCTAATTCACTCAAAAAGTGACGTCACTGTTCAACGAAGAGGTAAAAATCCCCCACTTAGACTGTATCGCGTAATTGTTCGGTTTTGTTGTCAGCATAACAGAGTCATGCAGATTTTCATCACGTTCATTGGCCATGCCTTGTGGAAGACGTAAAAGTCAAGTATGTTAATTTTCTTCGGTAAACATTCATGCATTGTACTATACAGACATTTTGAATAAATATAGAAAAACAATGGTGAATTATTGCTGTCGCGGTTCCGGTTCTGGTCTTTTCTTTTTCTTCATTCATATGGAAGCGAAGACATCTTAAATCATCTAGCACGACATAAGATGCTACTGTTTCACACTTTCTTCATCCTTGAACAACATCCAACTCCAGTTACGTTTTATGGTAAAACCCTGCATATCCTTCCAGGCTACGGAATTAATGTTACAATATTGAATAATCTCCAAGGCAAACTGCGAAACACACACGATATTATATATTTTTTCTTCCCATCACACTCGCCGTGTCGAATATAAAAAGTGTTGACAAGGTCGAGTTTTACAGCGCACAACATAATTATTGCACGCGTGGGATTAAACTCACCTGTAACTTACTAGACAGAAATAAGGGATTATTTCGTGCACGTAGAGTAATTAAACGTAGATTTACAACCGACTGAGCATTGGTCAAATCTCCATCCATATGGACGTCCTTCGATGGTTCGATTCTACATCTTCTCATCACGCGAGTAACATTATAAGGCAACAATGGCGGTCGTCGGATCTCTATCATTACAGTGGTGGACTAATGTAAAGGTTAATGACGAGTGCTCCTGAGGGAAGAAAAACCTGAAGGACCCCCGATCATTGCGGGGGATTGGGCAAGGAAGACGACAAATTCGGGCACTGATAAAGAGAGTCCTCGTTCTCCTTTTCGGTTTTTGTTGAGGGCACTTTGCTCAATCCACCTTGCCGCTTTTTTTTTTGAAAAGGAACAGTAAAGATTGCAAACTCTTGACCAAGCTTTAAACCAAAGATCTAAACCGAGCCTTGAAGGGAGTGATTGACAATGCTCACACTGGACCGTCTGACCTTTTACCCTCTGGGATTTTTTTCTGTCTGCGTTGCAAATATTCGTCACAATAGCCGCATTATGTTGGTTGTAAATTTTTGGCACTTTCACTAATTTTTTACAATAGAAAAATGTCATGTAGCAGCATTTCCTTGGCACCACTCGCTATATATGGTCATCTAAGAAGCATTAATATAATTAGACTGCAATATCGCCTAATGACAATAAGGATAACATTGTTAGGTGACAACCCTGGGCACTTTTATTGGTCATATAAATCCGCACCTTTGTTGACCGTGTCCATACCCGGCACTTCAAATATAATGATAAAATCTTAATAACTGTTATTTTGAGCATCTTACCCTATATCTCCTTTTTTGCACAATTATTTTCAAGGTTACCCGAGGATGTTTTTCAGATATCCATATATAAATTAAAAGTGAGTGAATATATTATGAATGTAAGGGATTATTAGACCTACACTATACCCCTGGTTTAAAATAATTATACCCTCAACAATATCATTGTCGGGAAGATTAGTCACACTGTGGAGACTAATTTTTAACATCAATGCGCGTAGATAATTGGTTAGCCTTGGATTAAGACGTTGCAACACTTTTAGCTGAGCGAGTACTCAACAAAATCACGATAATTACCAATGTACTCGTACTTTTTCAAAGAAGCAATAATTCGTGTTAGCACAATATTATCACTTATGCAGGTTTTATTACCGTGTACGAGGGACACTTGTTACTTTTCTACACCGAGTTTGTCTCCTCGGAAGAATGATTAAGAAACAGTCCAACAAAGCTCGTTAAAATTAAGTAAGCCATAAACCTGTCCTCTTTGTACACATTTGTGACTAAAAATGCGATCCGTCAAGATAACGCACCTGCCTGGTGCTGTAACCAGAGGTTATCGCTGCTCCGAATTGCATGGTGCCGCTCTATAGAGGTGTGTAAATCCCCTGAGATCTTATCAAACGCAATCTGCCCCATTTGACACATGCTCTACAAGCTTCCGCTCTTCTCACCTGTCTGTTCCATTCCTGGAGAACATTACGTAATGTTCGCATTACGATGTGGCCCTGCCCTGATGGTGAGCAATAATCCGATACAAGGTGAGGCCACTGGCATAATACACCATGCTGTGAGTGCATCATTTACTGCAGTTCTTTCCAGTGCAAGTGACAGATCCGTGAGTGCAAAGATGGCGTGTAATTAGCTCCTAGATTTTCCATGGCCACGTAAACCTATTTACACACTTTCGGTGTGCTGTGTCATCTAACTTGCACCTTTCACAGTTGAAGCGCTGTAATTTTTACTTTCGTCCAAGTGCTAATTAATCTAAAAGCGGTTTCCTCCTCCCCCCTCCTTTTTATTGCACCTCATATGTCGTTAAGTGCATGCTTGCGCGTAAAAGGAGAACATATTAAGGGAGTGCATTGCTGGTCGCAAACCACACCCTGGATTTTTGACCATCTGTAAATATATTATAAGTTGTAAAATAATAGGCTATTAGAATGTGCTGATTTTTTTAGAAGTTGGCCAATTATTTCTTACTCTAAATTTATACACACATAATGCTTTTAGTGTCGATTACTGCTGTGTTTCATAGTATCAATTTATTTTTAACAAATTAATAGCGCTCTCAAGCACCCTTTCCTTGTTGTTGTACAGAATATTGCCGGTAGAGCGCAACTATATACATAACATGTTACATCTGGGTGACACCACCTTCGCAATATAAGTTTGACCCTCAAGGGCAACAGGTTTCGGGTAGCCTATGAATTACTGGAGGATCAGTTTTTACAGCGGGCTACGTCATTTGGTATTTTCATTATAATTATCGCGCAGAGGGGAAGTTGTAACTATGAATTGCATGAATTGAGTTATCCAATAGCTCAGGTTTCAGCAGTCTATAACTTGCAGAAAGAGCAAAAACACAGGGAAAACCAGACTTACGCCTATGCAAATTTGTTGAATAAACTATGAGGGCAGGAAGTAATGGCATAACTTGTAAGTGCAAATATTGGTGATTGCATCACACTCATAATAATAGTACTAGAAGTTCTCTATGAACATCCGCTTTTTGCCATTGCATACCTATAGCAGCAACGAATCGAATCTGTGAAGATAATAGGCTAATGTGTGTTTTTGCTGAAAGCTGAGGTGTCTAGGGTCTTGCCACCTGTTATACGTCGCTGTACTTAGGGCCGGTTTCACCAAGAGAGGCATATGATAAAACTTGGATTCTCTCGGAAAATCCTACGATATGTGGGGATTTTCCGAAAGAATATCAGTTTCAGTCATCATATACCGCTCTTTAAGGGCTCTTTCTGGCTTTTTTGTTGCATAACACTGCATAAGGTCCTTTGATAAGTTGTTAAGAAAAATGTCCTAGATTGGTCATGTTTCTTACTCAGAATATGGGATGAACCAAAATGTGAATTTCTTAAAACTATTTGCTAACTGTCCGGCCCGTAAATTATAGCACACCATAGCAACTTACAAAACTTTCCATAGCACCTAATTTACATTCTTGTTCAGTGTGTCACGGCATTGGTGTGTCTATACCTCTCCCCACAATTTCCAAGCCCTAATTATAGTACATGACCAATATAAAGGTTGGGATTCGGTGTATTTTTAGCAGCAAAAAACCATTCCGAAACGGAACTGGACATTTTGGCAGCGAATTTCAATCCTGCAAGGTATATTTACGTGCAATTTGCTGTCTGCACATGATGCGGAGTTCGTGGTCGGTTCATGGCCAAGGCCACAAATCTGACACTCCGATGGTCCGAACCAGAGTCATCTGGATAATATGCTGACAAGCAAGAGGCGCAAAATAATAGTACATATAAAACTACATGCATTTCGCAGTCTGCTGAGCAGAAAAACGGATTCCGAAATTTGGACGCACGTGACCGATCCGAAAAGTAAATGAGTAACTCCAACAGAGAGGTAGTACAAATTGTCGCTGGTTACGCAAAAGACAAGACAATAGTGAAGGGGCGTGTCGGCCTGTCGTGTGTCTCTCTCCAGGAGGCCCACTTGATGCTTGAACACCTCACACTTTTTATGAGGTAGTGTACAGTACAGAGTCGAATCGGAGACTATACTTGTCCAGTAACTGTTAATGCCCGCGAAGTAGTAGAAAAAAATAAGACGACTTCACTTTACGCAGATGTAATATTCGTTCACTTTATATTAGAAATAGTCGCGTTTTAATTCACAAATTCTTCTCTCCTCGTAGCCTATTCAATTAGATGCAAAATGCAGACGTTTAAGTTGAGCGCAAAATTAGTTGAATTTTTTTCTCATATCCTTCCGGCAAAATTAAAATGACCTTCAGAGGTTTTTCAATTATTTTCTCTTCTTCATTTTATCGGTGGAAAATCCTATCATAAGACCGGTACTTATTGTGTAAGTGGCTAACCTTCCAACTTGATTTGCAGTGAGAATTTCTCCCACCCATTATGTGTAAGCTGCAGATTTCTGCATTCATCCTCCCACTTGCGGATGAGTAAGAAAGTTCGCGATATCTTTCACTGTCTAAGTGGAAAAGTATGGTCATACCAATTATTTCTCTCGTCATGGCAGGAATCTCTCTTTTCCTCCTCTGATTGTATATTGGCCATAAAAGTCGCAAAATCTCGCCAAGATCGTTATTTTACAGAGTAGTTTTTCCATCGCCATAAGGTTTGGTTACATATACTGGCGGTCACCTGGTGGTCACTTAGCGGTCAGCCACTTTTGTCCCGGATATGGAAGTGTATCCCTGGGAAATATATCCTCGAAACCTGTCCGGGCATTGGCAAGGTTATATCATGGCAAGGGCACAAGTGAGGTCAACTGGACGCGACAATTCTGTTACCTGCTGTACAGAGCGTGATTTCAAGCTGAGAGATTCCGCCTTCCGTTCAGATAATGAGTTATTCCGAATGATGTGCACGTAAACACGACTACTGAATATTACACGAAGCTGGAAAGTATCCAGAAGCAAACAACCCTGAGTCAGAGTGGAATTTTTTCATGAGACGTAACTTTTATATGGAAAAAACTTGAGATCGGGCGTGATTTCCACTGCGTGATTGATAATCGTCCTTGTACTTAGAGTTTCTTATGCTTGCCTCAATTATACGATTATTGTGGAAGGTAAGGGATGGGAAGGCGTGTGAGTAAGCGCGGCTGATTTGAAATGCAGCCAGTGCCTTGTGGCGCAGATATTTTGCAAGTGTGGCCGATCAGTACAGAAATTTTCTGCGACACGCCGGGAGCAATTGACATGCATGTGCAAAAATCTGGAAAAGTGGAGCAGTATTTCAGGACTTGTCAATTGCTAGCTGTTTTTCAAGGCGCGCAATTAGTCGCAAGAGTGCTCATTAGACAAGTAATTACTAAACACTCTCTGATAAGGATACGAAAAAATACTTCGGTGTGAATTTGTTGCGTCACGCGTTGCAGAAAAAGCGAAGTGACCATATAATTGCAGTAGTTGACGGTCTTGACAGCATTGTTGATGTTGCGCAAGACTGTTCTTTATGGAGGCCTGGCACGTAATTGCTGAGATTTTTCCAGATTCCGCAGCGTTTGTGTGTGAGTAGGAGGAGAGGGATATATAAAAGGACAAATTGTGACGCTAGCAAATTAATATTGGAGGGGGAATCGAAATAGGAAGGGTGCAAATCAAGGATAAAGTGAAAGGGCTTGCCTTGACCTCGATGGGTTCAAGAAGGCCAACCGGCCTCATCACACTTTGCGTGTATGACCCTGGTTCAGGTCACTATCTTTGTTTAGGTGCAACCTTCTTACACTTGGAAGTAGAAGCGACCTCCACTTCCTCTGACACCTCCGACTTTAGGTTATGCATAAAGAGTGTGCTTCATTACCTCTCAGGCGGGGAAAGGATTGGAGAGTGGGAGAATCCAGTAGTGGAAAAAACTGTAAGACTTACTGCTGAACAACACCAGAGAGGCAAAGTAGTCGTGACTTACGTCTATAACTAATCTACTTCTTGCGAAGTCACCGATGAATAATAATTCTCAATGACGGATACAAACAATGACACCACTACTAAGAGCCTTGGCAGTTTTCGTACGTTTGCACGTGACGTGAGCACATTCATTGAAGATGAGGGGTAGATAAGACAAAATCGTGTTTTTGTTTCAACGATTTGTTCAAATTGCAGACTAATAAGTGGGGTTTCTCAGTTAATCTCGTATATCATACAGCTCATTAATTTTTCAAACGTCTTTGTTGAAACTTGCTGTAAGTAACCTTCCCTCGATTTGTCCTCCAAACCTTCACAAAAATAATGCATGTGGTATAATTACTACAATGAGGTACAGTTTCATGCCATATCGATACCAACAACAGCGAAGGGCTTTACTTTGTAATACAGTATGTTGTGCGCATTTTATTCTCAATACATTTAACAATATACCCCAATAGAAGATAATTGTGCAGGATAACGTGGCCATAAAAAAGGCTATTAGGGCAGGTTTGATCATGCCACATAAGTGTTTCATTGGCACTATTCGACTTTACTTTACGATATGCATAAACCCGTTCTCAGACCCACCGCACATGCAGAGCACTAGCTAATTTACCTACATCGCTACATGTAGGCCTAAATCAGTTTATTCGGAAATCTTGGAAATGTAGAGGCATGCTATAATAAAGTCGTGAGCAGCCTACTAAATTTTGGAAAATTCTAAAACTAGCTTATAATAACACAATGGGTCATTCATCTTATTGCCTTTACTTTAATATTGTCAGTCACCGTATCATAATTCTGTGGATAGCATTATTCTATGTGAAATTTCGGTACATTTATTTAAAAGTTGTGCTAAATAGTTATGGTGGACAGTAGATGCTGATGCATATAAGCAGTTATTAGCTCTTGCCTCTTGATATATAAGTGATGAGTATGCCAGATGGAAGGAAAGAAACGAGCTGAATTCACAACATTCACATTCGAATTTATAATTAGTGTATGGTAACTGTGCCGTGAGCTGCGGTAAAATTACGCAACATCACATCAGACCCGGTTCTTTCCCAGTGTATAAGGGAGGTAGGCACGTAACTACCAGCAATCAACACTACTCACTTTGGCAACTTCCACATGCCAGATCTGACACTCCCACAGGCTGAAACAGGCAAATTCAAGGTAAACTTAATTAACCACTTTTTCCTCTCTCAAATCTTATTCTATAAAGTTGGTACAGTATAAAAGTGACCTAATGGGAGACATTCCATATTAGCGATTGGTCTCGCAACAATCATCAATCCAATTCGACAATGTGCTCCCCAAAAGTACGCATCATCTACGAGTACAATGCTCATCCTGCTCAAAGCCTCTTAAGAACCATCATTCAATGTGCAAATAAAACAATTAGATCAGGATCATAGGGAATTTCCCAGTACCATTAATCACTCACTCTTCAAAACTGAAGAAAAAATTTCCCGAATCAAAACACGTGACGTTTGAAGGTCCAGCAGTCCTCCCCCTGTGCTGGGACATCCCAATCGTCGTGGTGTTCGCGAATGGGAAAAAAAGATGCGTGAGGGGTGTGTTTGCAGGGGATGACGAAGGGAGTGGGGGGGAAGGCGGGGTGGGTGGAGGGGGTAAAGGAAGGTAATGCATTTGTGAGGGGCGGGGGGAGACCCCCACCACTTTCCCTTTAAGTCTGGAGAGGAAGGTCGCAGTTCCCTGGAAGGAGTCGCGGAGGACAGTCCGGATCGCTCTCTGGAACAGATCTGTTGTCCAACAAAAGTCTGGGACCAACAACCGTGATCGCAGCAAGTGAGTCAAAATCGACATTTAAAAAAATATATATCGGCCAGAAATTGGGCAAATCTAATAATTAGTAATTAATTAGAGCCACTGAAGGTTTTACTGCCATGAAGTGCTCCTAAATGAGCACAATATTGCACACATTACACGGCGGTTTTATCAGCTATATTTAAACCTTGTCTGCCCTTATCTGATGTTATGAATGCCAAATTTTAATTAATATTCAGCGACATATTTTTACGCTTTTAATTACACTCCTGTCATTATGTTAGATACATAGATAGCCGTTTATCGCATTGTCATTCAGCCTCGCGATATTGTCTAAGCTACATTGCATTGTTTCAAGTGCAAAGCAACAACCACTTGAGGAATGTAAAGATTAATATCCTCCTCAAAAACAATTTTTATGCGTAGGCGAGGACGCACCTTTGTGTACACCTTGATATCCGGGAGCAAAAAAAAAAAATCCAATCAAGCACCTGAAAGGAGACTTTTAAAAAACAGGCTTCGAAATGCCAAGTGGAAAGGAGTCGTCCGAATAGTCTGTCAATTTTTGTAGAAGGAAATGTGGCTTGTCTTTTCCGCCTCTCGCTCACAGGAGATCCCTCGTGTGCACATGTTACGCAATGTTACGATACTGCCCCCTAACTTCTTTTTTTTACATGAACGTGCATTTAAGGTTATAATTCCAGTCTTCTATATGATATATGAGCCTGAGGTTCCATTCCGTTCAGCTGGTGACTTTCTCCGCTGTGGTCAAGCAGGAAGGTAATGTGTGATGCGGACCGGACCTGGATCACCGGCGCTCATTACAGTTTTCCTACTGTGGACCGCCCATACCCGAAATGCATAACATGTCCCCAAGATCAGTTCATGGGTGTAGTTCGAAATTATAATTTAAAAAAAAATCGAAAACAGATTGGTCTGAGCTTTTATCAACCTCCTTATTGGGTGCAGTTGATACGTGATGGGGTGTACATGTTCGGGCGCGAAAGTTTCCTTTGTTACTCCCTATGAGACTGTCACAAAAAAAACGTGAAAAACATGTTTCATCTGGTCCATTGCGTAACTTGATATCGGTTTCCTTCCGCGAGTACTATCAGAATTAGGGAAAACTTAACCTGAATACCTGCTCCTTGTAACCCACTGCTGCTTGACTTACATACGGAACATGAAGAAGTTATCCATAAAAAAATCTAGGCTATTGTCTCCCTTTCACATATTAGCAAAAATAAGCCCCCGTTGTTTACCCCCCTCCCTGGCAATCATGGCTAATAATAGCAATACTTGCACCACCTCCCATTGAATGTAAACACCGTGAAAACGCAATTTTTGTTTGGCGGTACCCCCTTTTATAATACCATATGTGCACACTGACACACGGTTGCGTCCACTTACGTCACTCTGCCAATC
Organism: Catajapyx aquilonaris; assembly: GCA_000934665.2. Lineage (NCBI taxonomy): Eukaryota > Metazoa > Arthropoda > Diplura > Dicellurata > Japygidae > Catajapyx > Catajapyx aquilonaris. The sequence goes on along the minus strand of KZ538065.1, from coordinate 85,024 downwards.
ATCAGTCTGTTACTCAATACAATCACATGTGTTGTTCACATATGCCTATGTGCAGATCTTCCATTAGCGAAAAATGAAAGTGGCTCCTCCGAAAGCCTTTCTTTGACCCCATCAACCCACTAACAAAAGAGTGCTCCGTGTTCATTTTTAGACCCCTTCCTAGTTGCTTGTTATTCGCCGTGTCAAGCAGCCCTGAAAATCGGAGAAAGCCTTTTTTTCAAGGGCACACTTGAGATTGCATGACAATAGGGGCAGGGATGTGGCCCTTTCTGCAATAATAGTCAGGTGTAAGGAGGGTGCTTGCAAGGGTAGTGGGGAGCGGGGGGGAGTAACCGCCACCTAGTGTGGTCAATCAAGGCCTGTCCTCCTTTCGCGACCAAGCTTGACCAATGCAAAAACCTTTTTGAATAAAAACTTGTTCCCACACAGACTTTTCCTTAGATATGACGCCTTATATTTTGAAAAAATTGCAACCTGGATCAATTTTGCATGTGCACTCTGTCCTTCCTGCTCGTTTCCAGGGCACTGATCCGATTTTGAAGCAATATATTAACGCCAACCATGTGATAAATGTCAAGTAGTATATGAATATTACACTTTCAGTAATGTTTGCATGGCACTTCAACTCCGCAATAAATAAAGTAGAATATTTATTGCACAGCTTGTAACAGTTCCTGCTTCTTTCTGCATATTTACTTAACAAATGACATGATTATATTAATTTCGTCACGATTGACAGGTACTTGGATAGCCTTCATGCGGTACCGACCATAATTAATAGCTATCATTTTCACAATGAGGAGAGGATGATGACAGCAGCCGTGTGTTCGAATAGGGATAGAAAAAAATGACGGTAGTCAAGGATTTTCAGGTGACTTCTCTCACACTTGGACAATGCGGAAGAAACTTACGCTAATTTGGTCACAGAAGTAGTGTCAGCAACAATGCGAAATCTCTGCGAAAACAGAGGTATAAATAACAATTAGGATCACGGAATTACTTCTTTGCCTTGTGGAAATCCTCGATGGTGGTGAGCGGGATTAATTAGGCAAGGTGATCTTGGCTCAAGGTCTGCTATAGCTAAAAAGAAACCCTCAGTGTCAATGGCACATTCACCCTCTCTTTTTTTCATTATTTGAAGGGGTCACATTTTGGAATTTCCGAAGGTTGGTTGGGGGGAAGCACATCATGGGGAATTGGCATTCCCGAGTCGCCGTCACCTTACATGGCAGCAAAACTGGTTATACACAGTAATAGGAATGTACAATGAGTTACATAACGTGGATCGAAAAAATACATACATCAGCATTTTCTTTAGTGCTGAGTAAAACCCAGAATTATCTTACGTTAAGTGACATTAAAGACGCAATTTACAAACTTTTTCCCACCATTTTGTGCTATTTTTTTAAAGGAAAATTATTGGCAGCCGCAAACTAAACCGAGTTTAAACGCTTTAATGCCCCCGTAATGACAAGCAGCGTGCGTTTACTCGCTACTCAAGAGCTGTTTACGTTCATTCTAATCCAGTAGCGTGACACATGGTGCTCGAACTAAGTGGGTTGCATAAGTCATTTATTTCCACCAAAGCGTCGCAAGCAATTAGAAAATTCTAGCAAATTGGGAGACAAAGAAACCTGGCGCTTATCCCTCGGTTCCAATTTGCATACGAGTTGTCAGCCGCGATTTGCACACAATGGACTGCGATGTCGCTCGGAAGCCACAGTAGCTAATAACGCATTGCAAAGGTATAATCAGTCGGCGACATCAAAACACGTTGAATTAATCAGATGAAAAAAAAGAGAACGGCCGGTTAGGAAAGCAAGTGTATGAAAATCGGTTCGGAATGAAGAAGGTGAGTGGTAATGACACAACTTTTCTTGCCCCTGAGGTGCACTTGACCGATTTTGCATATACCACTATCCGACCGTGGCCTTCAGGCCGTTGCACAACCTGAACCCACGGCTTTTTAAGAAGGGCTCCCTCGGATATTATTTCTCCACCGGGGGTTTTCTCTTTTTCCCCGATGAGGTAACACTAAATTCCCGAGTACTTACCGTTCTAAGGTTCCTAATAATTACAAGGTGGGCATGCGTGCCGTTAGGTTGTTACATTGGATTTTAGCATACCCGTCAATTGGCATGCGATTTTATCTGAAGTAGCTGTGGTGCGATAGACGCGATTTTGGCTTAAAATAGCAGTTGCTAGCGTATAGTATTCCGTAAGTAACGTCAGGCGTTTGTGCTCATTGAAACAAGAAATGTAGGCCTAAGTTAACATATTTTGTCTGCACAGTGTAAATTTGCTGTTCATAAACATTTTAATCCAAAACCTGCTACTGATCACTGCTATCTTTGAATGCTGTAGCGTCTGGGTCGAAAATCGCCGTTTTGATCACAACTGATTTCATATGAATTTCTCTCTATTTCAAGGTAGATAACGTTGGAGGCAACGATGGCGGTCCGGTGGCCCAACCTTTTCCAAGAAGTGGAGGCATTCCTCCGCGCAAAAGGAGGTAAGTTAGTGTCCAAATCAAGGGCCATTAATTGCTCTCGTAACCTTCATCACTAAAGTGGTGGTGGCAATCCGTGGAAAGTGATCCCTTAAACCGCGAAGGTCTTCCACTTTTACAACACCCGAACAAAAAAATGTAAAGAAGTTAAATGGTTTCGTACTTCACAAGTTCACCAATCGATGATGATGCAACTGAAAACCTGTTACGTCACGCAGAGTGAAATGTAAATAAAGGAAGTGGGTCACTTGAACTATGAACATATGATTTTGTGGGCAATCTGGGTGAGCAAAAAAAATGTTGGGAGAGTTAGGGGAAAGCGGGTGTCATCACAAATAGGAAGTGTGTTTACAGGGTGCCTCACAACAGTTATTAGTGGCGTATCTTTAAAACTAAACCTTGGGCCCACCCAAGTGCTACTCTTTTATTAACACGGGGCCGGTTCTTCCCCTGGTTCACACGAAAGACCCGTTTGATCCAGATTAATGTCAGCAATTTGTATTGATCAAGTTTTTTTCCTTATTTTTTTGGGGAAGATCCTCGCGTGGAGAACTGGCCTCTGATGGCGTCACCGTGGCCACTTGTGACCCTCACGTTTGGATACCTCCTCTTCTGCACCATCCTGGGGCCAAATTTTATGAAAAACAGGAAACCCTTCCAGCTCAAGGTCCCCATCATTGCATACAACTCTTTTCAGGCCATATTTAACATTTGGCTGTTTTCTGAGGTACGGTACACTGCACGACATTATCATGACAATGCCAGTATATTATAATTAGATGTATTTTTAAAGAATGCAATGCATTTCTCCTTCAGGTGGCGTCGTGCGGATGGTTCTCTGATTTCTCATGGTCGTGTCAACCTGTGGATAAGTCGGTGTCTCCTCGTGCAATATGGGTATGCAATGTGCCATTTTCATTATTTGCAGTGGCAATTAATTTCATTGGCAGTAATATATTATGCTTTGAGAACAATTGTGGAGCATGTGAACAAAAGGGCACAGTACGAAGATGACCGTTGTTAAAATGTAAAATCAGCTTAATTATTCTCACATTTTAAAGCGATAGCGTGATTTCAGCAATTTAGCCAACATTTATAATTAACGTTTCAAGCAATCTGCGCTCAACCTGCTAACATAACATAATTTAATTTCTATAATTTTCTAACATTGCGTGATGCTGACAGTTATTCTTAACTTTCCTGAAGTAGACCGCTACAACCCACACAAAAAATTAATCAATGCTTAGATACTTCACAATATATTCTGAACATTACAAGTTTTCAACGGCTTTCTCTGTTTTTGAATTTTTCAGATAGCTGGTGGAGTCTGGTGGTATTTCTTCTCCAAGCTGACGGATTTATTGGATTCGGTGGGTTTTTACAATTGCTTGTACCTAACAATTATTTAGCGTACTATACGAGAGGTTCTTTTGTTATATTTAATGCAAGGTTGGCCTAGAGTGGCGACAGCTCATCCGTGATGACTGGTAAAGTGATTCAAAAATAACAGCGACTAAAGATAACGCACTAATGAGGTCACACTGATTTATTTACATAAAGTGGTGGTACTTTTTCACATAAATAGCCATGACTTGTAAGCATCAGATTAGCATACTTATTACGCTGTCTAGGCAGCAACCATGTGGTTGTTAGAGACGAGAAACTAGGTCATGCGGGCTGAATTATTGTTGATTAAACACAGCAATAACATTGTGATATAGGTTGTTATTTTTCACCATTTTACTATTTTCTTATTATATAATAATTTTATTGGTATGATAATAGTTCGAATTATAATTGTTATCGTCGTGTTATTATTCTGAACCACTAATGTTCATGTCTATACGGTATTAATAATATTATTTTATTAGCCATTAATTACGTTAATTACACCATATGTCCGCAGATTTATGCCGAAGTGCAGGATTACAAATATTGTTGTGGTTGTTTGCCGTAAAAAATAGAGGCCACTGTCTCCTCCCCCAATTATCCCTAATCTCCTCTTTCTAATAATTATCCACACTTAGCTACATAAATTAGTTTATTATACTGTTGTAAATTTGCAGTATATTCTAACATTCTTAATTCTTCAACCAATATTAATGCCCACTAAAGTATTTTGAATTTTTGACCACAATTTTATTGCAAATTGGGTCAATTTCTCCTACCTATTGGCACGTAGGTGGTTATTCTGTCCCCCACCCTAACTCTTGGCCTAACATTGCGCAAATCCCACCTCCCGGACGCAATATTTTCAACTGAAACTACTATCTCAGGTATGCACCTTGCCCAACATGACCGCTTGGAAAAACCGGATATTTGGAGACAGATATATGGAGTGCCTGAAGCCTATTCTTAAAATAAATGTTATGCGTAAAAGGTAAACAGATATTGTGCAAATTCAGTTATTTATTAGCAGTAATGCACACTCATAATCAAGATTCAGTTATAGTAGGGCGTAACATTTTATTGCGTGGCTATATATTTTGGCGTCACATATTGGTGTGTACGTCACCAGAATGACTGTATGATACAACTTGTTTACCACTTTTTATATATATAAATTACTTTATAGCTGTGCTGTCTCGCAAGGTCGTACAGTATTTTTTCATGCGGAGAACACCAACTTATTATTCCTCAGTTCTGCTATTATGTCCTCAAAATATTAAATAAGCGCCGACACCCTACGCATAAATGCAATAAGATAAAAAAGACAGCAAAAGTGACCTTGCTCAAATCTTTTCAGGTTTTCTTCATTTTGAGGAAAAAGTTTGACCACATCTCGGCTCTGCATCTCTTCCACCACAGCATGATGCCCATCAATGCATGGCTGGGCACAAAATTTGCCCCAGGTCAGTTACCATTTTGGCGCGGTCTACTGCGCATTACGACACCTTCACCACCACTCCTTTATATTTTTTTATCTTCATCTAACTATCTAAGTACTTATGGTGGCAATGGTTTGCCTTGAACCACGATGCGAACGGGGATTCCCGATGACACGCCCATTGGAAGCAGGGAGATACGAAAATTGTTGTGTATTTCTCTCAAGATGCAGGGGACCTTGAAAAAAACCGGAGGGAGAAAATGATATGCATGTTTCTCCTATAGCAACACTCACAGGGGGTTTTCACCATCAAACCGGATATTTTGCATTCTCTTTGTTCCCAAAACCAGTACACCACGTGTGCGCAGGGTGTTCCGGAGATGGATAGCTAAGCTCATTTTTAAAACCATGGTCAATTCTGCACGCGACGAGTTAACAGACCAAAAAAGATGCTAGCAATTTTCCCAAAATACACGTAGATTGGAAATTAATGCCTAACGCGTATTTGTCGATTGCCCTCAGGATTCAGATTGTTTTAATAGAATGTTGCGCGTGTTCTTATTAAGGGTTGTTACTAAGATTGCTATGTGTAAGGTGGGATGTGCGTGACTCTCGCATCTGCACACATCCCGTATGTTACAACTGATTCTATATAAAAAAGAGTTCATGCAAGTTTTAGTGTCTGTGACCAAAGTAAGAAAGTGATTTTTTGTTGACATCCTGCGTTAAGACAAGTGTGACATTTCTTGTCAGTTTGCATTCTGTTTATGGATTATGTAAGCTTGATTTTCTATGACTAATTTATTTTTAACTGAATACGCAGTGAAACATTTTTCTAAGAACCGTCTCTTTGTACCATTTTCCCGGATATGATCTTACTTTAATGATTCTGCTTGACTGGGATTGTTAGTTTGCAAGTTCTACAGGCATAAATCATTGATCTTTGTGGATGATTACAAATACAATTCAATTAACACTGGAACCGTGATGTGGGGTCTTTTAGGACCCAAAGGAATTAAAATACATTAAAATTATAATTACAGTGAACTTTTGCCATTTTTTAAAAGTACATAACAGAAAGTGCATGTTTATTTTGAATTAGCGATCATTTTAGGCATTGTTCAAAGAATGATTGCATATAGTCAATACATTGACAAGTATTATATAAAAAATTAAGGAAAGAGTAACCCTTACGGGCGTGCGGGAAGCGTCAGGCGGAGTGGTGGCTGGGGGCAGCTTGGCTATGTCTCAAAGGCAAGGATGCGAAGATTGATTTTTTTGGATTTGGGAATGGGTATGCTGTACCAACCTAACCTAACCCAGCCTAACCTTCCTTCCTTGCGGATACAGACCTATCTTTGCGATACAGCCCGCTGCCCCCACCGACTACTACCCTCCCGCTTCCCGCACGCCAGTAAGAGCAAGTATATCCAAAATTAATAAAAATTAAAATATGGATGGGGTCCTAAAAGACACCACGTCACGGTTGCCGTAACGTTCAGGCACGTCACGGTTCCAGGGTTAATTTGGCGAGGGTTCATTGAATATAAATTCATAATTACTGGAAAGCTCATATTTTAATAATTAAATTATATGCCCTATAGTGCAAAGCATCACGGTCATATTTAACAGCAAAAGATTGATAACTAAATTTCCTCAATAACCTGCAACAACACGGCGGGTGCTGTAAAATTCAGGGTTAATTCATTTAATTTAACATAACAATTTATGTCGGAAAACATATTACCCTACATACTACATAACTTTCACGTCTAGTCATACCGGTATCGATTCCCTCCCTTCTACCTTCCATTCATTGGCTGAACAATACAAGCCATTTTATACACACAATGTCACACCAGTTCCTCGAAACCTGTTTGCTTGAAAAAAATGGACCAGGTCCCTCCATAGGGCCATGGCCTGCAAAAAGAGGCATGCCGCACACTGGAAAACGGTCGAGTGCAAATAATCAACTATCTCAAATGTTGTATCAGGTCAGTTACTACCTACGGCCCTGAAGAATTTGCGAAATCGCATTGTACGTAGATAATAGGTTTTCTAGAATGATAAAAAAATCGTTTCTCAGCCATTTACACGTTGGTGATGCACTCAACCGTGCTTTGTTGCTATAAAAAGAGCTGGTTTAAGCGTCGTAGTTTGGTTACGTGACTGAAAGTGTACAATGATAAATATGCCTTCAGTAGCACACGCGTAACTGCAATTTTATTTTCTGGGGCGCTACTCTAACAAAACAAAAATAAGCAACAACTCGTGGATTCACACTCTAAAAAAGGACCTGGGTTCTAAAGAGGCTACTAAAGTCAACGGCCCTTTAGAGACATCGATGACGAAACCCAGGTTTTCAACTTTTTCTGTGACATACGACGTTACGTCCTTCATATTCTGCAGGATAAAAAGGCAATTGGAATTAGCGAAAGTGGTTTGAAACGGTGATTGAAGAGTCCACTCTTATTGTTGAGAAATTCAATCACGACTAGGGTATTGCCGGGGATCATTCAAACCCTGCATTAATATTTTCTGATCATAAAATACGTATTAATGCATTACAAAAAAATGACACTCGTTTGGTCTACACACTGTACGAAGAAAAATTATAGAGCCTGAAAAAAATTGTAAGCGATTGTTAGGGTTCGGTGCTCAGTCGTTCACTTTATAATTACAGGATGCTGGGTGATTAACAGTAGGTCTATAATTATCACAAAGGGATCCATAGAAATCATCATTTCTAATGAGGTCGGATCTACGCAGAACCGAACAAAATTATTCTAATATTGACCTTGTGTTAAATAGCAAAAAAAACACGAAAAAAATGTACTTCGTTCCATGCACTTTTGTTACAAGGATAAGAGAAACGCAGTAAGAAAGGTTTTATCATACAAAACCACCTTGTGCCAGAATAATTGTTCGTTACGCAATCTGACCTACCTCAACAAGACACAGGTTGTTCGAGTCGGGAAAGGGGCTTTCCAGCTTCCACTTTAATGTGATAAAAAATCACTAGCAAGTTAATTACATTGCGTCATGAAGGACAGGATACTCTGATCATTTTTTCATAGTTTTTTTTTTTTTGCTCTTGAGGAAATCAAAACGTAGTTGCTTTGATGATTATGCGGGGCTTAGGTCTATTTGCATGTAGCTCATCCTGCAAGTAAATTAAAGTAAATTTCATGGAATAATCGGTGAACAATATTGAATGAATGGAATCATTACTGCATTTCTCTCTATGCAAATTTCACTGTATCTGTTCCACTCGCTTTACAATCATTAACAGCTTCAAATTAAGTGTCCGTCGAATGTTCAGAATTGAAAATATTGTGGTAGGTTTCTCTTGGGTGTTTAATTTTTTAGTTAGCGTGTTACGTAGATTGAACTTGCTTCATTACGTATTCAATTGTCGGAGAGTAAAAAATGCAACTTGTTTTATTAATTTGCAGAAAGGTCACCTTCCTTAGCATGGCACTTAGGCACCTTGCATGCGCAGAAGGACAGATTATATCTCATTGTTACATAATTTTTGTCATTAGTTTGGTATTTACGGTGTCATCGACTGCGTCAAATTGACCAATTATTGGTTTGAAGTAATCATGTTTGTATATGAAGGTGATATTTTCCGTTTTTGTCTCCTCATGACATTCGAGAAACTCTTAATATACAATAAGAGTAGTAGATAAGTACAGGCGAGAGTTGTCACAAATCCCTTCTTAATTCACTATGCTGTCGCTTGGGAAGTAGAACCTAGCGTCACAGTATAGTGAATTAAGAAGTGAAGAAAAATCTAATTATGACAGTACATGTTATGGGAAAACGTGATTCTCTTTTATTTTTTTTATTTGTATTACCTCGTGATAGGGTCAGTACATGGGGGTGGAACACCACCATATTTTCTATTCAATTGTTCGTATTTTCTTTGAACACCGTGTGCCGGGACGAAAAGACCTGAGGTAGAGATGGGGATTTTTCGGGGAGGAGACACGGGTGCAGGTGAAATGTCGGAAAATGGGTCATGTGCACTCTCTCTGGAGGTTAGGTTGCCTAGACGCCTCCAAGGCGTGGGTCACAGGTCCTCCTGACGCAGGCGAAAGGGAACTCCCGGGTGGGTATCGAACCCAGGGCCTTTCACTCAGCAAGCCGAGTCGCTACCAACTCAGCCACCACGCTTCCCCGTGAGTGTATATTACATTCTATATATCATTCGGTGGGAAATTTGCTGCCTTTTTTTACCCATTACGTCGACATGTGCCAGGTTCATATAGAATATATAGTTCGTATAGAAATGTCCCTAAGGCAAAGTTGTCTTAGGTAAGTGTTGTTACCTATCACGAATAAAGGGCACGATGCCAATTACTCACTTTACGAGTCTACCTACCGGTTTTGTTGCGAATGCGCCTTGACACAATTATTCAGATTGTCGATACCTTAAAGAGGAATATGTGCAGAATAGTAACACTTGAGGAGAAGGGTTTAGGAGCTATACAATGAGACATTAGGCGGAACTTATTAGATTTTTATATGACCACCTGATTTGTAGATCGAATCAAAACTGGCTGATTTAGTCATGTGGAATTTGAAGATTGCATTTTCCTTTGTTGATTTTTTTGAATTTATTTCTGTGGTTTGTCATTTCTGAATCATAAATTCTACTTGAAAACTACTGTAAATTACTCAATTTTGACCACAGTGTGACTCTGATCATTGGCAATTTGAGGCCTTCATATGGACGCATGGTGCATCTATGCCTTAAATAGTCGATTAAAATTTGATAATTGAAAAACACGAATAACCCTAATACTGCCATAACAATATTATTTTCCATGAAATTCTTCTGCAATACCGGTACCATCAAGGCTACGACATTTCCATTGGTGGACATGTGGGTTACTGCTCTCACTGCAGATATGCCACTCTTGATATTTCCATGACCTGCTGACCTCAGAGTCAGTAACCCCGTAATCACCAGCGTTTACCAATTATCATAAAACATGCTGCTGTTATATTCATCTGAGGTCGCTGTGTCAAGAATTTGGACCATTCCCTTCTAATGCACGAATCCAACTGGACCTTGTCAATTTTCCTACTCTGCTCTTGGGGGCTAATAATTCAAGTTAACTGCGCCTATAAGTGCTATAAGACACCAGTTTCATCAGTTTACATAAATCGTTAAGAAAATGCTGTTTCGTTAAGTTTTGTGACGCAGTTCTTTTACTTCATTTATTAATTCCTAGTTTGTGCGAAATATACAAATTATTGGTTCGTTTAGAAAATTGTTTTGGAGATTTTTACACTTAATTTCTTATTTTAAGCACTTAGGCCTACATATTACTTGCTATCAAAAGTGTTAGCTGCTAATCTTGGGTCGAGTAGACTCATTTTTTAAAGGCCTGAAAGAGGTCTGGCCTGAGATAATAAAAAAGGTTATATCACTGAAGTTCTATTGCAATATTGTTAAAATGGGCCATTCCAAATCGAATATTCATTTCAATTCAGCCTGATGATAGCAGCTAATACATTTTATAACCACTATACTCCGAAATATACAATACTCAGCTCTTTAAGACCCTGACCTAACAATTCCCTACAAAATATCGAATGTGTTTGAAAATAAGCAGATAAGTGGCAAAATCGCTAACTCTAAGGATAAGTGCAATATATTGCAACATCCTGTGCAATTATAATATGGTGGCAAATGGCTTCAGACCGAGGCATTCCTTGTCTATATTGTAAAACCAAAATGCGTCGTATCCTTTAATTTGGGTTTAATTTCTGAGTACCGTACTTAATCTACCATTGCTTCTAGGCCTGATGGGAATGTCCTGAAGGGTCTGTCATCCGTCAAGCAAGGTTTCTATCCTTATATGGGGTGATACACAGAGTATTCCATGCATAGAGTACTTACAATTTTGTAACAAGTGACCGTAATTGCCACCGTACTCCGTAAGCAAAAGTCAATATCAAGACTGGAAGGTTTGAAATAATAATATTAGACGACTGATTATCCTTTTTAGAGTTTCAGTTTTTCAATCATTTCTAAAATGCTTTTATTCATCTATTAGAAAACTGTCCCGAACAGTGATTAATATTCCATTTCTAACACACTATTACTATAAAAAATATTGCTTTTCAGGTTTTAGTACAGTAAGAATACTTGGCGCAAAGGAGGGCGATGATAAGGGTTGGCACCTCCTGTCGGATTGTCGGATAATTGCATTTCTCGCGAATTTCCAGCGAAAAAGCAGCTGTACATGATCCTATCCATTTAGGATATGTTATTTAAATATTTGCATGCATCTGGTTTTGCAAAACATTGCGGATAACTCTGAGATCATCCTGCGCGTTGTGCCACCCACCAGCCAGCCGCGCTTGCAATGCCTCGAATGAGTCTATTCCACAGGATATTTTCCATCATTCCCACTGGTACAGTACCGTATGTTCTTGTATAAAAATATTCATGCAATCATCCCGTCGTTAGCATTATGTCACCTAGAACTAATTAGTTCAATTACTGCTTAGAAATGCGCAAGGAATCTAAATTTGAAGGTGCGCACTTTTATATTATACCACTTTGCACAATACACAGACACACATTGATAATAATGTTAAAAAGTAGAGTATATTTCTCTACACAATACAACAGTACAAAAGAATGGTACAAAACTGATAACGTGGGTCTTTACCAGACCTGTAACATGTTGAAGTTTCGAAAACTTGTCTGAAAATATATTAGAAATGCGTAGTTTTAATGTCGTGTTGTTTGTGTAAAGTCTAGCGCCATCTCTGTGGTAGAAAGGTGAACTCAGAGTCAGAGTCTTGCACGTTTTCCCCCTACTGGTTGGTACTCGAACTTTTTGCTCATAACTGTAATATTTCTCTCCACAAATCCTTCCGTTTTACTGTAGTATGCACAATTATGTCCAGACTGTTATTATAATATTGCGAAACATAAAGAGTAATCTAACGGTAAGACGATGATACCTGCCTTACACATTTCTACTGTAAACGAGGTGGCTTGAACACTTTTTAGAATGGATCAAAAAAGACATTAGCCTACTCTATTTGCATATCCACATGTTTGTTGTCTTCCTGTCTAAATGCAGTTTATAATAAATAGTTTATCAATCTTTTAATTCAAGTGCATTATGCATTATTGAATCTTCTCTATATTTACAACATTTTTAAAATAATTAATTTCAGGTGGCCATACCACTTTCATCGGTCTGCTCAACTGCTTTGTGCACATCTTCATGTACAGTTATTATCTCATCGCTGCACTTGGTCCACAATACAAGCAGTACTTGTGGTGGAAGAAATATCTAACTACCATGCAGCTGGTATGTATTGGCTAGGCTTAGACACCTTATTTAATATTATTGATGCATGCTCGTAAGTGTGTAATTTTTTAAATGCACAATTAATTTCCTACAATAATAATTGAAAACTGAGGTACAAAGTAAGCTGGTAAATGCCTGCCTTTAGGGAATAAATTCTTACTCATGTAGATTTACACGTTTCTCTCCAGCAAGAAGTTCACTTAATCTCAGCTTAATCAGTAGAAGAAATATTAGGCCAAACCCATAACCTACATAACAAGGTTCATCCAAGTTTTGAAAAATAATGCTAGCAAAGCAAAGCTTCCTGAACTGAGCACGACTTGTCATGGGTGTTGTTCAGGTGGTTGCATTGTTCCGGATGCTGATTGCAGCAGAAGTTGTGAAATGGTGTGATCTGTCACTCATGCTGTGAAATTCTTTTTCTAGGCTCAGTTCGTGCTCATCTTACTGCATACTGCTCAACTCTTATTCATCCGTTGCGACTACCCGCAATTCCTGGTCTTGTGGTTCTTGCTGCAAACTACAGTAGTCATGGTGTTTTTCCTCAACTTTTACCACAACGAGTACAGGAGGCCCAGGCGACAGCCGGTAAGTGATCCTTATCGCCATTGAATCCAACATTCTCCTGAAACATTTAATAAAATTTTAATGGCATAATTTGTCCCTCGCAGCAGCTGGAGGCCAGCCCGAAGCCTGTGGTCGCTCAAAGCAACGGTGTTGCCAAAGACATCAGTATTTCCAGCCGAAGAATGCAAGTCATCCGGGAGATGTACCACATGGCCAATTCCTATGGAAACCTTGTCCAGAGGAAGATGGCGTAGACTTTATTTCGTTCAGTGATGTTTTAAGTGCTTCAACTCGTGGGCATGATTGCTGGATGGCCACATCGTGTCATCATCATGGAGAAGTCAAGAATGACAAGACTCCGGTGCGACTCTGGGTTTCAAAACGAAGCACTCCTTGGCTTCACGAACAGTATTTCTTTTCTTCCACTGCAAACAGTTTTGGCTGGGCGGATCAGAGTTGCACGAATGTCTGCACGCAGCCATAGTTTTCTGACGTCAAAGGTGCTAGTGAACCAACAAGATCCATCATATGAAAAATGTATCCCTTATGCAACTAATGGATTTCCAGGCTCCGTATACATATATTTGTTTCCTTCAATTGCTCGACTGTCATGAATGTTACAGAGTATGACGTACGAGCAACGCCAATGGTACGTGTGCAATCCAAGGACGAGGCTCTTGTTTATGGCTGCCAAAATGGGCTTACTGCATTATCTGCACTATTTCAACCAAGCGATACATATTTTATTTCATATCATGATAATACAAGGGCTGTGCATGCAGTACAGTACCGCGATATGTAACCTTGATTTCACTTGACGCCAAATGATTTGCCATTGCAGGAATTCCGATGTAAGTGATGTACACTTGCCGGATAAACACATGATCCTTAGTTATTTTCCATACAAACCTGTTCCGAATTATGAAGTTCTTTGTTACAATTTGAAATATTCCAAATATTCTACTGCATTCTTCCTGTGGAAGTATCACATGTTCAAGACAGGTAATACTGTACATAGAGCGAAATGGTGCTGTTATTCTTGCATTGAGTCATAGTTTTTCTTATTTTTCAGACTACCCTGCAGTAATTGTGAAGGTGATTGAAGTCAAAGCATGTTCAACTTTTCTATGGATAATGTTATGAAAAAGCCCTGCAAATGTTTGATTTATATAGCCACGTCCCAAAATAATGACTATCTTATAATTTCACAAAAACCGATGAACTGATAAAGTACTTATGCTAATGGACTGCATCGTTGTTGCACATGGTTAAGATATTATGGTTGTACAATTCTGATACGTATGCACAGTACGCAGTACACGTCAGTAATTATGTTGCCATTTGCATGAAAATGGCAGTTTATTTATATCAACAGTTCACCAAGACAGTTTGTGTGTTAAAGGCTGACTGCACGTATTTCAGCACAATAAGGATTTGAAACTGATGTAACGAGCAAAAGAATCTATTTTAACCTGTAATGTCATAAAGTGCCTTATGTTCATGTAAGGTATTGTGACCAATCAATTAATAACTTTTGTCACAATTACCAGTGCATTTATCGTAATGCTTGTATTGTGAACCTTCTTACTTCATTGTGTACATATGAACTACAGAAAGGTTTTCTTCCAGAAACTGGCTATCTGCAATATTCTAGACCATTATTGACCCAAAATATTTCCCACTTGAAATTTTTAGCAGAAAAAAAGACGCTTACACACTCGGCAATTCAGTGTGTCTTTATGAATGTTATTACAAAAATGTTTCTTTACTATGGAAATGGTTTTACTCTCTGGGCTGTCGCACTTTAAAATGCCAATTGTTATACGGTGACATAGAGCAAATGTGTGTTATTATTCAGCTCTGTAATTTTATACTCTGAAATAAACAACTGTATCGTTCCAAAAATTGTTGTTGCTATTATTATTATTATTATTATTATTATTATTATTATTATTATTATTATTATTATTATTCAGAGAGGGATTGACCACAAAGTAAATTAACTGAACTCGTATATTGTTGCGAGATTAACTCATCTGTACAAGCCCGTACTTGAAAAGGCAATCGCGACTTCCTTTTCTATCAAGTGTCTCTAATTTATCACTATGCTCGACCCCAAGAGTCACGTAGTAAACACGAGGTCATCACTACCGAACCCCACATAACATCATAGTCACGAACCATCCAAAACAGCTGGTATGATCACGGGGTGTGTGTGTGTGTGTGTGTGTGTGTAATAAACTCACGTTGAAAGGAGTTGGGGGGTAAGTGAAAACGGGTCGAGCGGCTGTTCACATTTTGAAAGAAAGGGGGTTTGCAGTTTATTTATTTCTTCAGCCAATCTCAAATCGTAACGGGGTTTGTAAGACCGGCTGACCTTCACCACTACACAAGTAGTGTCACTTTCGTCCCGCGAACTTACGCAACGTCCAACCAACCTTCACCTCGATTCGTACCGTTTTCCAACCGGGTTTCATATCAACACATAGCGGTTTTTTAGCCCAACAAAAACAATTTAACCGGTGCGGATCCTGCTGTTTTGATGGAGGGAGGGGGGGGGGGTCAGCGGAAGTCGTGGGGGAGAATATTTTGCGAATATTGGCTAACTATTCTGCGCAGACGCCGGATGGGATGCAACGCCTGACCATGGCGTGATTTGGTCTGGAGACTCCTTATGTGCAGGCTGGGCTGACATCAAAATCAGATCAGAGCAGGACAGGTGAGAACATACCTGAGGGTTCAATGAGCTGCGCGTTGTTGCCACACAAGCTGGTTGTGTACCAGTTACCTAATTTTTGAGAAGGTATTGCCGTCCTCTGCAAGGTTGAATACGAGGCAGGGGTGTTCCGCAGAATTATGTTGCGAAAGGGTTTTTTTGAGAGGATGGTAATCGGAGTCACGTGGCGTGTTATTGTTCGGTACCGGTTTTCTTTCACGAATATATTGAATGATGTGTCGCCAAATGGCCTGTTTAGAAAGGGTGTTCAGAAAAGCATAAACAGATAACTTTTATTCTGGTTGGAGTGTCTATTATTATGGGCGGCCGAAAATTTCTTTAAACGAATGTGGCAATGATGCTGTGAAGAATTAGACACGTAATATTATTAGCGTGCTTACCTGGTATTTAAATACTAAGTGCATGGGACTGATTTGGAATAGAATATGTCTTACCACTACCGGTATATGATTCACAAGTTTGTTTTGGATGACCTTTTTAGATTCAGCACTGTTTCATAATTCGGATATATTTTAGTCAACCGTCTCAGACTTGCAGCATTGCAATTCGTCGTGACAATTTAAATGCTAGTCTCATATAGTCTGCAAACCCGCAGTGAGACACCGACAAATGCTTCGTCTCCGGCTGTGTGACAGGAATAAGTAGATGTAAAACAGACATGTCTGCTTAAAAGGACTGTCTCGTACGGTCTCTCTTGACACCACAATTATAATAGCCGATGTGGAAAATTTATTCGCGAGTAATAATAGGACTGAGCTTATATGTTGAGGTTGGTTGAACCTGTCTCATTAATTGTGCCAGGTGGTTCGCAGGATATGTTGACAATTGCTGATCAGCACTTTTCAAGAGCAAGGTTCCGAGCAAATTGAGATAAAGAAACGGCGTGAGCTGAACACCTGATGATTAGATTTGTGTAGCTCCGCCTGGTGATTCACTTGCATGATGCACATGTCTAATACTTGGTCTAAAGCTCAATAATTCTTGGGGCAATATATTGATTTACTTTAGTAAATAAACATCGATCTCCCCAAAATAAGCCTATAGCTAAACTGTTTTATTTTTGCAGGAGAATCCCTCTATGTCAATGTGCTATTGAAGTAAAAAAAGGCAATGTTCATATTTAATTTTGCTCCGTGGTAGCCAGAGCTCTGCTTCGCTCTGTTGTAGAACTTACAGTACATAATTATACATCAGGAAAGTTGTAAATTTTTAATTATTGCTTCAAGAATACGTACATCAAAGAGTGTGAATTTTCGCCTGAGAAATATTTAAAAATCTCATTTTCGCAATTTTCACGTTATTTTAAAAATATTTTTTGCAGTAGAGGTTGCATAGAGAATGCAGTGTGCATATAGTTCTCGCTGTTTACGTCATATAGGGTTTTTGCGCATATTTAAATCTAAATTTTTGAGAAGGAAATGTCTCTTAGGTTTGCATGCATGTCTTGAATACCATTTCATATAACCAGCGCAGGGGAATTTTATTTTCTTGAAAATATTTGCACATTTCTCCCAAAATACAGTACACCGGAAGCAAAATCCATGACCTTGGATGTCTGAATTTTTTTATAAACTTACATGTTTATGAAATACTCGAGCATACGTACAGTACCTTATATTAGTTGTTCGTGAGAAAAACATGGTTTTGCGTTAGTTTTCAGGGAAAATTCTGTCTTTATATCACTATTCACTATGTGTGTATAAAATGGCATGTTCTAGGAAAATATTAAATCTTCATATTAGTCCATACAGCCCGAGTGCGTGATTCTATCTCCAACAAAGTACTGCGAGTGTACGTACATAGAATGACACAAAGAAAACCATTTGTCACCCTCTCGCGCGTCCATTATTCAAATTTCAAAACTGACAATGCCAGACCATCATGTGAAACTCATCGTTCCAATGTGTCAATAGTCGGAATAGGTGGCGTGAGCTGAAGGTCCTCTGGTATAAACAAGTGGTTGTGTCACCCTATCCCCGCATAGAGCAAGTGGACCAAGATATGCTGAATTAACGAACTGATTTATCGGATCCTTGATGGTTCGAATACACTGTACTCCACAACCTGCAGTGAGATAAAAATTATGTACTCAAACTTTTATATGGACAATTGTAATCTTATGTAATAATTGACAGTCAGACTGTGGTGTGTTTTATTAACGTTTTGCATGATGTCATTCAGCATTTAATGTGTATGCGACGTCTTTTATTACCTAACAACATGCATAGTTTCAATTCAAAATGAATTAATTTTCCCTTCCACTAATTACATTATTTTGTATCAACAATGCACTGTTTTTCGTAATGCAACGAGTATTTCGTTGAACATTGAATTGAATTAAATTGAATATTGAATTGAACATAATGTACAATTATTCATTAATAAGGAAGTCGAACGCGCATTTCTGGTATTTAAAAAACAAACACATGTCACACTGCAGTGATGCAATACTTATCTCTTATCTTACTAGCTTGCGGAGTACTTTTGATAACACAAACCATATAAATGATCCTTCACACTGTTCTTTCCAGGATCTGTGCTCGACAGTGATCAGCCAACATGTCACAGCTGGTGAGACAAGTAGTGGACGAATACCATGAGGTGCTGGAGAAGAACTCAGGTGAGATAGAGTGCACACAATATTATGACAAATGTGCAATTACCCGGCTGCCACTTAATGTGTACGGGTGTGACCCACTTCCGCCGACAGATCCTCGATCTCAAGACTGGCTCTTTGTGTCCTCGCCATGGCCGACGGTGCTCTTGACATTGGTTTATGTCTACATTGTCAAAGTCAGTGGACCTCGGTTCATGCAAGGCAGGAAACCATACGATCTCAAGCAGATCATCTTCTGGTTCAACATTTTCCAGGCTGTCTTCAGTTTGTGGATGTTTTATGGGGTACGGAGATATTGTGCAACAACACCAGTGAACCTTCAGGGCTAAATTTATATCCTTGTTTTCAGTTCCTTTCATATGGATGGCTCTTTGACTATTCCTACACATGCCAGACATTTTCCGTCTCCTACAGTCCCAAGGATATAAAAGTAGGTGTTAGGATAATGAGATGTCATTTTCACACGTTCTTATTTTACCTTACTTTTATTCGCTTTTATGTTTTAATATTTTGTGACACTGTAATAGTCTGTTTTTATTTGTTTGCTTGTTTGTTGCGTACTTTTACAGGGTGATTCAGTGCTCTTGTTCCACATTCAAGGGTAGTTAGCGCTCCCCCCTGTAGGGAATAACATTTCAATATTGTTTACTTTCTAGATGGCCGAAGTCTCATGGTGGTATTTCTTCTCAAAATTCGTTGACTTTGGAGACACAGTAAGTACCCTCAATATACCATTTCTTGCTTTCTAAGTTGCTTAACTATTACTAAATATTTCACAACAATAATGACTTCAGTGTGAATTAAATAAATCTCAATTTCTCTATTACATTTTATTTCCTCAGATATTCTTCGTTCTGAAGAAGAAGGACTCTAACGTGTCTTTCCTCCACGTCTTCCACCACTCAATAATGCCACTCGTCACGTGGTTTCTAGTCAAATTCGGACCAGGTCAGTGTGAAAGTGCGTGCCCAAAGTCCGAACCGGTCGTTAACATACTGGAACCCGCATTCCTGCCATTTCAGGAGGCCACGTGACTTTCGGAGGCCTGCTCAACTGCTTCGTTCATACAGTCATGTACTTGTACTACGCCTTGGCCTGCCTGGGACCAGAGTACAAGAAGTACTTGTGGTGGAAGAAGTACCTGACGCTTATGCAAATCGTAAGGAATATTGAACCGGATAATATGAAGAAAGTATCATTTAAAAACTTCATGTCATGCATAGTAAAATATGATTCACAAAATATTCCAAAAAAAAAACAATTCATATCTGATATTGTATCATTGCTGAACTGCACGTTTTTCCTCTATTATCGCAGTGTTTGCACCAGTACTTATAAACCCCTTCATCTATTGATTGATGTGATTGATGCCTTCAGATACAGTTCACGCTGGTCGTGTGGCATGACAGCTTGGTGATCCTTGGGTATTGCAAGGACAACGTGTTCCTGGCGTGTGTGTCGTCCGGATCATGCCTCGCATTTTTCTTCCTGTTCGTCGATTTCTACAAGGAATCTTACAACGCCAAGAAGGTAAGAACTCATATCACTGCCGTAATCAAGCGATTAAATAACTCTAAAACTTTCTCATGTTTTTTTCAGAAATTGAATGGAGTACGCAAATCTGATGGGAAGGCATCGTAAAAAAAACATTAATTCTGCGTAAAAAAATGAGCTCTCTGGCACGTTTATGATACTTTCGCAAGGGCAAGGTTAAGAGCCATGCCTTCATTCTCATCACGTGACCTTATTCAGATAATGATTTTTTTTTGTGTTACATAACGCAAGTAACGCTCTCTAATTAAAGGCGTACCATGCAAAATCTATTATTTTTTGCACCGACTGAGGTAGTGGTACTTTAATTTTTCTCTATCAAGGAACTTGCGGTGATCTGTATTCACTGCGGCAAAATGTATATCTCACACTGACTGTTATCTATACAAAAATTGATATAAAATATCATGGAAACCTAAATGTCGAGGCAGCGGCTTTATTGTGTACAGTACTTGCGTCCTGTGCATTTGACACGTCCTCTGCCAACATTTAACAACTCTCTTGCACTAGACCGACAACTATTCCACCCTCACATTGTTGATATTAGACACGTTTGTCAAATAGTTCTCAGTGAGTACATATAGTGCTAGATCTTGCTCCGAATACTTTCATGTGAATCAGCTTCTCAACTCACAAGTAAGATTTTGTATTGGGTAATGGTGTAATTACTGCAAAAGTATAAGTTATGGGGTATCACACTCTGCATACAAAATAATTGGTCACGCAATACTCATGCTCTCTCACTGGTTTCAAAAAGCGTTCACAGCTAGAATGAGTGGGGTTATGGAAAACATATTTAACGGGTAGCACCTTACTGTCCATCACAGAACCCGCTTTTTGCATTATAAATCCTTCAAATAAAATGAAAAAATGGTGCATCTATTCAAACTGACATTTGCACCTCATGTTGTAATAACTTACGCAATGGTTTACAAAATAATATTGTTGCTTAATATTTGCCGCAAAGTCCTAAAGTATTGTTAGCCACTTCAATTGGAACAGCCTCTAGATGAAATTACGCAAATGTGGACCATAATAATGGAGTACTCGAACTGGCTTCATTGTTTTGCTCACGTTCGAAACAATCCAGGTCGCCTTCAGTGCGCCATTTACCGGAATTGTTACGCCCTTCATTTGCATTGAATCGACTCGAAGGCGCGTTATCAAATTCATTGTACAAACAAGGCTCTCAATATCTCATAATTTTATATAGACTACTTGAGCCCAATATAATTGACATGCAGTGGGAAACTCTCAGCGATGTAATATATACAAAGCTATACTCCCAGCTTTCAGTGATGGCTATTGTCTGGCGTATTTTCAATTTCTGATGTCATAAATACATGCGGTGTTATTCTCACGTGCATCAATGGCGTTTGACGAAAACCTGTATGACATGAGCACAAGTTATCCTTTTTTTCTTTCAAGTCAGCTCAGCTTATTTGCTACTCCGTTTATAATAGCCGCAGCATTTATTGTGGTACTGTGTGCACTGAATTTCTTAAACAATGACCATGATGCAGTAACATCATCGTTTTGAGAAGGCTTTCATATGCCGTCCGAATTACAGCTGCAAAATGTCACCAATCAATATGCATCACTCGTCTTACTTTAGCGAAAGTACTGTATTTAAGCCGTGGCCAAAATATTCGTTAATATTGCTAGCAAGGTTTGTCATTTAGCGTATCTAAGAAAATTATAGGGATTCACTCCTAATCAACAGTCCAAGAGAGAGAAAGTATAGGCATTGCACTCCAGCACCAAATATTAGGCTACTATTGTTGCTTATATCGCAACATTCAGTGTCGCATTTATTCTTCTCTTCGTCGATGACTGTCTTTAAACTGGTTACTGCTGGAGCCAAGAGCTGAAGGCTGTCCAATTTTTTTGGTAATGGTTTACACCGCTATTTCTTTATGAGTTAGGGTATGTCATCATTGAATGTTGTATGTATTTGTCTGGCAAATTTGTTACCGAGGATTTGTAATAGGCCCTATATTTGACTTCGTCTCAGGCTACTATTTTAGAGGGACAGATCATGATGATTTTTTCATGATCACATGTGATCTCATGGTCATGATGGTTTTCTTGTTTCGCTGGAGGCTGGAGTCAATCATTTACAAGATCTACGCATGTTAAGATAGAATAAGCTTACCATGATTTCTTCCTGGCACGTAGAGTTGCATTTTCAAGATTGAAGGTTGACAGCATGCTGATAAAGCTCATTGCACTCTGATGATCATCATGCCTTTGTTCTATCCTATATTTGTGCTATTTTTCCAGTCATTTATTGTTGCATTATTGATCAGTATGGACTACCCTTTAATGACTAGAGTACTACGTGGAACTTTCCAAAGCGTAGTTATTTATCCAATAAGTTATTTGCATTTATATGCTTGCAGTAATTTGTCTTATCAGCAATGTTGCAATCTAATATTCCCACGAATTGGACAAACGTGGTTTTTTGATATCGCAAGATTCTCACGCTATTTGTGAAATCTCTCTTTACATGTTAAAATACTCTTCTTTAGGGCCGTTTGACGTGCATGCATGCCTGGCTGTGTTATCATTTTTTCTCAAGTGAACCTCCTTATAACGAGAAAAAAGACAATCTCCGGGCGCCTGAAAAAAACGTGAAGGTGATCCTAAAATAACACATCGGTGCTGAGAAGCCAACTCATAATTTAAGTAATGATATAGTGCGAATCATCTATACGTAGCATATTGTTTAGTTAAACAGGATGCTGCTCGTTGTTAGCTTTTTCAGTCACGGAGACTAACCACGATCCTTTTTTCATATAATAGCAGTTATTATTAGTACGTGCACATTCAGTGATGGTTATCGCAGGTTGTAGATATTGTGCAATTTTTATGTGGTAATCAAACCACTAATTCAAAATACAGTAATATCAATTAGTCGTTCAATTGCGTAAAGCGAGGATAGTATGATTTCTCTTTTTCTGCATGGTCCAATCACTATAATCAGTTAATTGGTCAAGAGTAATGGAACAAGAGTTTCGTAGCAATACATCATTGCGGGGAAGAGTAAGCAAATCTTCTGGCATGTCCCACCTACTGCCTTATTTGAATCCCACCTTCTCCGGATCATCCACAGCGATAACTGAGTGCGATAAGAATCTCGTCAAGACAATGAGTTGATATGTCACGTATTTATGTATATTTGACACAAGGTACCTTGGAAATAATAATTGCATAAGCAAGGCATGAGAGCTCTTCTTCTTGACGAACTTCTTATAGCCCTCTGTCTGTTATCCTGATGATGGGTCACATCAGGTCACATTCAGAGAAGGTGGGGTTGGGGGGTGTCTGCTTTTCGCACAGTACGAGCTGCAGTACAGTATTATCCTGTCAGTTATATTATCATAAAATTTCACAGCACGCTGGAAAAGTAGAACACATTAGATTACGACATATTACCAGGGCGATTCTACTCAAAACAATATTTCAGCGAGTTTATTTTGGTTCTACTAGTCTTATGTAATAGATTTATTGCTGGTTTTTAGACATTTTGCTTCACATGTGCATGAGGCTATTGTGCAATTGTCATGCAGGATATTCATATACAGTACATCTAAGTGATAACTAAAGTTCCGCTCTGAGAGCTTAAGGTCATATTAATTTTCTCACGAATATTGCGCGTCTAATGCCTTTACCCATACAGTAATCTCTGCATCTTTCATAGCGGATGTATTATCAACCATGTTCGTCGATGCCTCAACAATATTATTGCTACACTTTAGGCGGGCCATAGCTGGTTTATCCGCAAGAGAAAAGCTGCAAATACTACTTATAATCATACGTGCTTTCGTGACATGTTTCAGCAAACAAAATACTCGGTGTCTTTTGCAATTTGTTTCAAGTTCAGACAGTGTACTTGTTCAGAGTGTTCACACGTTTGATCATGACACAGACGTGTCACGTGACACGTGAAGAATTATTCAAATGTAGCCTACACAGTGTCTCTAGCTTATTTGACCCCAGACTTACTAAAACATTCACTTTTATTATGACACCATCATCCTATACTGTGCAATGTGACTAACTGGAATGAACATTTATGTTCACGCTGTCCTGCTTCAACTTGACACATTTTTCTGTACAGGATAAGACGTTAAAAAATTGTACGAACTCTTCTTCCATGAAAAGGAAGCTGTGTAACGTCACAAGAAAAATCTTGTTACCAGTTTAAATCCACAGCTTTATTACAGATCATAATTATCCACAAAAAAGCAATAATCCAAAAAATTAAGTGTGGTATTTATAATGATTACACGCAACATATTAAGGTGAATATGGCTTGAAAAATTGGTATATTGGGTATTTTTTTCTTTATCTTTCGTCACACATCCACTCGCACACTATATTGTACATGATCATACCCAAGTTGAATGATTGACCTGATTCGTGTAGAACCGCTTTCTTGAAGTGCCCGCCTCTATAGCCAAATATCGAAGGTCATCAGTCTGCAACTCACAGCGAGGTAGGTCAACTTTACTTGAAAAAAGAAACGAGGATTTGTGTGACCTGCTCGCATGAATGGGATGGGGCTGATGTGAGTGACGCATATCCTCGTGTCTTTCCTTCTGAGAAGTCCTCCGTGATTCTTTGCTCGAAAGAAGGGGTGGAGCACACCTCGCAATTCCCTTTTTTTCCGCAATACTACAATCCGCTTCTTTCTAAACATTCCGGGGGGGAAAAGGAAAGTTTTGCGCATTTCCTCTCTCCTCGGGACTACAGTTTTCGTGCGTTTTTTGTTATTTTATCTCGGATTTCGAAAGAGGAAGGGTGAGAATCTCGTTGACTTCTCAGTGATATAAGCATCGCCCCCCATAGCTTTGTATGAATTTTTTTTCTCTCCCTTTCTTACTAAAAACGTGCTTTTTTTGTCAAGGACATA
Source organism: Catajapyx aquilonaris (assembly GCA_000934665.2). NCBI lineage: Eukaryota > Metazoa > Arthropoda > Diplura > Dicellurata > Japygidae > Catajapyx > Catajapyx aquilonaris. Next base: position 59,952 of record KZ538065.1, on the reverse strand, counting down.
TTAAAACACATTCACACGCGCTCTCCTACGCCAAACACTACAAGCGTTCAATGGCAACTTGGTCAGGGGTATCCCTGCAAATCTGACGAAACCGTCCAAAAAAAAATGAAAATTTCACTGCGGGCACTTGATGAGCTGCCTATTGCGATTCAGCAACTGAGACGTCGTTTCTCCCCATGTTTGCTCCAGGTCTTTCTTGGTGCTGGCCTTACTGTAGCCGTTTATAACTCCATCAGCAATCTCTCGCCGATGCTGAAATTTTTACCAAATAAAATTAGTGAGTGTTTAATATTTTGGATTAAATCGAGTTTGGAAGCGGGTACTGACCATTACTTTTCGTGGACCCACAATGTATGTGTAGTAATAAAACTGGCTGAAAAGCACTGTGAAGACCAATCCCATTAGGAAGCATAACCAGCTCAGAATTTTTGGATAGTTGCATTCGATAAAGAAGAGCGGTATGGCCTCGTGGATGCAAACCAGGAAGAACTGAGCCTGAAGGAAAGTGAAAACTCCATTGTAACGTATAATTGTCTTACTTCCCCCCTCCATAAATGAGTTAATTTGCGGAGTGGACTCACAATTTGCAAGAGGGTAAGGTACTTTTTCCACCAGAGGTATTTCTTAAACTCAGGTCCCATGGCGGCCACTAAGTAATAGGTGTACATTACAATGTGCACAAAGGAATTCGCCACGGCATAAAACGCCCCGTGTCCATCTGCAGAACAAGACATGTCACGGATCACTCACATGTGACCAAATGACCGAGTTTTATAATAGAGGTTTTTGCTTGTCTCACCTGGCGCGAGTGTAAATCCAAGCCAGTTTCCCATGGGCATAAAGGAGTGATGAAACAGGTGCAGGCCAGATATGTGCGAATATTTCTTTGTCAGTACAAAGAATACCTGGAACGGAACGGGGGATTGTCATTTTTGTGTGGGATGAAAAGCAGATACGAGATGAATTGTAATAAGACTTACCGTATCCAAGATATCAACAAATCTGCTGATGAGGTAGAAGTAGGCAGTGAGAAATATCTATGGAAAAAAATGTCGAATTCAATTAAAAAAAACTTAATGAGACATTCATAACTCTTCTTTTGTTAGGACAGGATTATTATTTTGCCATACAATTGAGGTGTTTGCGTAACCCAACCGCTTTTCATTCTCGGACATTTGGCAAAAAAAACTTGCTTTACATCGCGAGGGAGAGACAAAAGAAGGATCGGTTGATTGTCCACTGTGGTCTGCATTTCTTTACAATTAAAAATGGGGCGTACATAACATGGTAGCAGGTTCCGAAACGCGGTATCGCTCCACCACTTATTACATAGCCTACATAATAGAGTGAAAGGATTGACTAAGTGGAACATGTGATACAGCTCTTACTAGTAACACATAATCATGCTGGGGGTGGCTTTGAATCATCGCATCTTTGCATAAGATTGTTGTCGAATAAGAAGAAAACTTCCCGAAAAAGTAAATTTTGTAAGGCTACGTAATTATTTTAATGTAATTTGTAATTTCCTCCCTCCTTAAGATCAAGATAAACTGCGCATGAGATATCACCACTGACATTGTATGTGGGCCCATAATTATGCTCGTGTGTAAGAAATGTCCACTGAGCTTCAATTAGAATTTCAAGCGGATCTAAATATTAAGGACATTAAAAATACAGCGAGAATATAGCACGTGCTGCGTAATGAATAAATTCATAATATTGTGACATTCTGCACAAATTAACTTCGGTCGACGTGAGGAGGTGGGAACGTTTGTACAGAAGTTACCAAGCAATTACCTTTGCTAATGAAATCTTAATTGCACCATTGTTTGTGACCCATTGCGATGTATGTTTTATCGCTCCGAAGAATCACTCGGTAGATTAAAGGTCAACACACTAGGTGAAGTGGAGTCCGGGCATTTTAAATACTGCATTATTAAACAATTGCACATTAAAACATTTTACATTGTATAATATTATGACAAGCCACGTTCAACAATCGGTTTCCAATTATTGTCTGCAAGGATCTAATCATAATTATATTTTAGGAACATACTATTCAATTACAATAAGATTCATTCAGTGAATGTTAACTGAGTGAAAACCGATTGGTAAATATTAGACTTATGATATTTCCGTAAAAGGGGGGGGGGGGGAATTCTGTCATTTTTTTGACATTGAAGCAGGCTGTTTTTCAAGTGGCATTATGCAAGTGACAAAGCGATGAGAACAATTTGCGATTGTCCTTTTACGACGTAATAAGTACTTCTAAAGGTCATGCAGTACACCGGAATAGAATTTATTCGCATATTATCATTGCATTCGAATGTTATATTTTAAAATCTGCGATTTTTACCTTAATTCTATCTTGAACTAATAACCACATTGGTAATGTTTTAAATATGCTTACTTTATTGGGATTTTATTTGTATAATGTTATCAAAAATGGAATATGTAAACACACAGGCTATAAATGGCAACTAAAATTAAAACAGCACAGTAATGACACATGCAGATTAATGACAATATTGTATGCCCATGCAACCAAATGTGAAATACATCAATATGTACATACTTTCGATATATCAGTAAATTTTGTGATTCTCCCTGTCAAGTACTAGTATTCATAACGTGACATAATCATTTTTACTTGGCGGTGATAAGTCAATTGCAGATGTGCTTGGCCTGAGAGACAGTGTTATGAAAATTTCAGTCTTTATTTAATAATAAATCTTGTTTACAGTTACCTAATTTTATAAAATTTCTGATTAGATCACATTGAAATAACCTGCTGCAATCGTTCAAAGCAATCGTAATCGTAATAAAAGTAGGTCCATGGGCTATGACTGGAGATTTTAATGATATAAATTCACATTGGACTGTAAAGATGTTATTTAGATATTTTAGTAAAGTTATGAACGTTGCTAATTCTTGCTACGTTAATGACGTTAGGTTTTTCCTCAAATCCACTTCAATGTTACATTGCAAAACCTAGCGTTTATTACGTCGGCACATTTTTATGGCAGTCCACAGGCAATAAAGGCTAGTGTATAATTTGAGTCAACTGAGTCTGGCATGATAAAGTCTACTGGTGCAAAAAGTAAACTAATATATTATTGTACGTAGTTTTCAATTCATTGAGATTCAGGGAATGCGAAGGAAGAAGGACGGTTAAGTAACACTTGTGCAAATGAACAGAGAAAGTTAAAATGAAAGAAAATGGTTTACAATATATTCTTCCCATTACTGAGAAACTTAAAAACACATGCTGTTAATTGGAAGGAGTAGTTTTTGGTACTGGTGACTGGACCTTTTTCAGATCCTTACATTTATTGTGTTCTAAATCTGCGTAAAGTCATTCCTTACACTGCATGGTCATTTTTTGTTCATCCAACAGTGGCTTCGACAAGCAAAGATCATTACCTCCAAAATGAAGTGGGACATGCCACATGAAACTCAATCCAGCCTTGGCTCAAATGTGAATGTCAATCAGCTATAATAATCATAGATATACCAGCAAGATATGGAGAAAAAAGGCACCATCAGGGTCACAATGATGAAATCATACTCTTTTGGAAGTGACCAAGCTCAATGTTGTTCAATGATATTCCCTTGACAGTGCTAATAGCAACAACAAAAACATGCACACTACACCAGTATGTAGATAAGGTGCCTAGCTTAGTGTAATACTCACCACGCTTTCAATGGATCCATCATACTGTTTCACAGGCTGGCACATAAAATTGAAATTTACAGCATACATGATGGCCAGAGTCTGCAATATTATTAAAGTTACGTCACTTCACACTTCATAATGTGCTTTCACATTCGCCAGTTGACTTACCCATGCAAAAATGACGGCGTTCATTGCTATCTGGTAAATGTTGTAAATTATTAGAATCCCTCTGAGGTCAAAGGGTTTCCTCCCTTCCATCATGCTCGGGCCCAGCTTTTTGCAAAAATACACGTAAAACAAAATGAACATCAGCAGCTTTCCCGGACTTTTGATCATGGGCCATTCTAATGAGCGTTCGTCTGCAGGGAACATGACATTTTGATTAGAAAATTCATCTCGTGCGGAGCGGAAAGGAAAACAGTTTCTACCCACCTGCATTCATTAGGGCAGTGAAATTTAAATGGCTGTGGTGGTGCGAGTGATAATCCATGTTTAGGGTTTCAATTTCCTAGTATCTTCTGATTCCGCCTTCTGGCAAGCCCAGCCGCTTTTACTGCAGGGCAAAAACCAGCATAATACTTTAGTCTTACATAATACACGTGTACACCTTTATATTACACTGAATGTTACTCCAATTATTGTAACAGGCGCAAAAACCATTCCCTCATTTTTCTACGTGATGTTTCGTCAAGGATGCTCACTTTTTTCTATAACTTCGATCCAAACATAGATTCATAAGTATGAAGATAATTTTACACCAAACTGTTCCATAAGTAGTACAACTCTGATAGAGCAACACTAAAGCTCAGTGACATGACCACCCTAATTGCTAGTAATACTGTACAACCATTGCAGTGTTGTAAAGCATTGCACGTTCTTCCGGCTCACTGAATGCATCATGTGTCTGCCACTTTTTTTGTACAAGTCTACTGGTTTAAACAGCCCATCTCCAGATTTACCCACGTGGAATGCACCGGACCTTGGTGACTGCTTCGGTTCGCCACTATCAAAACGAATTGAACGTAAATCACTGAAGCAATGAAACTTACACAATGGCCACCTGTGAGTGATCCGCTTAGAGAAACAGCTGGCCCAACTAGTTGGAAATCCTGGACACCACGTTCCACTACTCACTGTCCGTACGCGACTACCTTCATTCAAGTCCGTCCCACAAACGAGTACCAGCAGTGAGAGTGCCACCTGACGGCCTAAACAACAATATAAAAAAAGGAAGGAAAAAAAAGGAAAAAAATTGGTGTATCTTGCAACGCGAAGGTCTACAACTTTCCCAGCCTAATGAATGCTGGAAATGGGTTTCTCCTGACTACTTGAAGGTGTGTGTTTGCTGGACGCTCATTTTGAATCGCTTATGACGCACACCACGCTTTTCCCACGCGGAGCGTTGTGTGCCCCGTTACACCGGTGCTGCCTTCAAAATTACTATATTCTTTGCACTCATTTGTCGTCGCGATGCGCTACGCTGCGGAATGTTAATGTGACGAGCGGAGAATGTCACATGTAACTGAAAGGAAAAGTCAGTGCAAATACATGGGCAGGCGTTTAACTGCACATGCGGCGCATATTTATCGTCACGCACTAGATGCACTGTATGTAATTGCCAGTGTTCATTACAGCATATTGACGTACTGCTTTTGACAAGTTTATAGGCGAATTTATTGAAGTTTAACTGCTACGTTGGGTAATGCTTACGTAATTTTTCTAATATAAAATGTGTTCTCGTTTCTGCTGCTGCTGCTGCTGCTGCTACTGCTGCTACTACTACTACTACTACTACTACTACTACTACTACTACTACTACTACTACTACTACTACTACTATTATTATTATTATTATTATTATTATTATTATTATTATTATTGATGATGATGACGACGAAATTAAAGAGCAGTTCATTTTAAATAATTAAGTTATTATTGTTCCGCCCCATTCTGGCTACGGGATACGATTTGTTCGACGATGGGTCTGTGGCAAAGCAGGGCATCGAACTTTTGAAACCAGTACAGGCGACTGGTTCTATAACTGCAACATGAAAGCACGATCTAAAATTCTAAACTATCCAATCGAGGACGTGCAATTAAGCACAAATGAACACCATTTTTTGGAAAATTCATGGTCCGTGGGACAAAGCTGCTCCCGAAGTATTCATGTCAATTTAGGAACGAGTATATTATGCATTGTCCTCAATGTCCAGTTCGTGATGAGGGTACATAAAAAGATTAGAAATTATTTGCCGTGGGAATCTATTTAATCACTGGGCTAAAGAGTGTCTGTTACAAAGTAACTGATTAACGGTAAAATATCTGAGTGCAAAAAAAATGTTTCATAATAATTATGACGGAAAACTGAATTGGAAGATGATAGTTGTAGAGCATTCACGTGGATGACAACATTTTAACAACCCCGATGTAGGTGAAGTTCGGGTGACAGAAAAACCAGTTTTGATAACGTCATTCGAAAACCCACTTTTTACCTTTTCCACAGGGATAATAGACCGCACATAATGATTGTAGGCTGATATTACGCAATAACTGTTATAAAACGATTCTTATTTACTATTTTCCACTTGCCCGATGGAACATGATGCTTGATTTGGAACTCTGACTTAAATAATATTAACTTACATGATATTAAATCATCAGTTATTCAATGTAATCGAACCACCTGGTGTGAATGTGGCGAGAGTGATTTCCATACGTGTATAGAGGTCATAATTGTCTCGTGCAGAAAGAGTACTTCTTGTCGTATTTAATTAATTACAAATTAATCAATTTAAGCCTGTATAATCATGAGGTTAAGAAGGAAATGTGTTAACTTATGCGGTACTTATGTGAAGTACAATGGGAAGAGTACTAACAATAGTAGGTCGCATGCAGATAAAAGGCTTAATTAAAGGAAACCCTTGTTCTATATTGTTAGGTTTTTCTTCAAATGACTTTATATTGGGAATGCAGGACATCATAATTACTGTATTTTCGAAGCAAGCGTACGGTGCCTAATTAGCCTAACAGCAAAGGTAAGCGCCCTATGTCAGCAACATTGTGACCCATACCACACCCTGCTGACATACTAATCATAGCTCACTGCTATATTCATAGAATTAGTAATTATGATAAATGAAGGATTACTTCACTCATTAATTCTTTCGCATTTCATCCAGAGTGGGATTCCCCTACTGAACAAACATTTCTTTAATAACTCAGCAACTACTTATGGAGTGGTTGTGCGTCATCACTCTGCCCCGACAACATGCAAATCTCTCAGAATTCAAGTTGCATGCTACTAAAAGTTGTTATTAATTATAACTGAGATTTTATTTGGAATTTTCTATCTCAAGGTAATATTTTTGCGACATTCAAAAAATTTCTGCACCAATCACATGCATGCTAATAATTTACATTTCTCTGCTGGCACACCCTCTTTCATAACCTCATCAATAAGTGCTGCAAGATCAATCGTTCGCTATACCAAACTGTTGGTTCCTTCCTGGCATTATTATACCCGATGAGTGTAGTGTAGTAGGAAGTTCTATATAGGCCTACATAATTCTGGAGTAATAATTACTTTCACGTGTTGGAAGTGCAGACTCACATTTACCTGCAGAATATTTTATTTCATAATCCCAAGCAACATACGGAGCTACAACTATACTGGAAAAGCCAACTTGCTACTTAATTGCCGCTGTAAACTGCGGTACGAAGTGTTCGAGTACCTCTAATTAGGTACGATTAACGTCGGAGAACACTATTTTGAATAGGCTTTTCTTAATTGCATACTATAGGGTCGTTTCATCTCTGTTTCCCAACATACCGGTATATTTCTGCTGCGACCAGATTAAGTCCAGATAGAATTACAAACCTTAAAGTTTATAGACTTCATGTGTTGAAATGTGAAAATGACCATGACTTCTCTTGCAACACTCGTAGCAAAAGGAAGTTTTCATGACCGGAAGCTATCATTACTAATTACGCGATTTTATTTCCCGATAACAATCCAGTTTCTATAAGCTCTTCCAGTAGATCAGAAGTTACCGAACTACAAAGTAACATTACTCAAAGGGGCAAGTCCAAGGCTTGCAGGTGTGCCTTCGTGGTACTACTTCTGCCCCTGAGGAACTTCCAAGGTCTTAGTCGAAAGCTGTTAATCACGCAAGAGCAGTACATCAAAGTCATTAAACTTTGCACAGGGGTGATTTCTGCGCTTTCATGACAACATTCAGCGTATGCCTCCCAGTGTAATGTGAAGTGACCGTAATGAAACTGCTACAATTACAAAAGTCACTCTCAATATTTGAAACTAATTTTATAGTTGTAATTATTGTAACTTCGTAATTAAATGATAATATTTCAAATGAATTGTTGAAGCTGAAAAGTGACTTCACATTCCTTCCGTGACTTGATGTCAGTGTAACTGTGCGACTAAAAGTTAGGCAGAGTTATTAGAATCACTAATATTAAATACAATAAATGACTGACCCATATTCGTGCTGTTTGCAGTATGACCAGCAATATTATAATACTGTACGTGAAAAATATTAAGGCGATCTTGCACCACAGTGATTGGGCTCCTTACCAGGAAGCTGTTAATTTATCATGACGAAAAACAGATATACGTAATCGCACCGATCTCTGTAATCTTCAATTGCAATATTCTAGAGCAAAAAATTCTCCCTGTAGGCTGTATCAACTGCAGCATCTAAACGACCGGTTTCAAAATAATATTATAATAGGAAAAATATATAGGTAATTTGAGTATTTCTCTGAAGCATGTTGTGTAAACTGCATGCCACACTGACATTTGTTTTCCATATTTATGATCAAAAACAAACAAACAACTCATCAAAATATTTCCCCACTCATTATACCATGTGCTCATATCATTTTGTATAGCATTTACCTGCATAACTCCAAACGTTCCCATCGCACAAAGCAAAAAACATTGTAATTATACCGGTATTTTAAAATCAAACTTTGTAAATGAGACTGAAGGTTGACTGGGAGTGAACTTACCCCAGCTTATCATTTTTTTAGAGTTCTTATTTATGGTCAAGATCCGGACCATTGCAGATCATTATGGTCCACTCCTCTCCTGCAGAGCTGCTACAATATATTACCAGCAACCAAGTCCAGACACAACAAGTGGTGTCCCTCTTCACCCGGAAACCACTTCCCAATGTTCAGGCACGAGCAAGCAACCCTGGTGTACTGACTGGGTTGCTGGTAACCAGAACTCGTCCTCATTCCTGTCATCTTCGGGGCAAGTTCCCAACCAACCAACAGCACGTGCATGCCCGCCACACGTTGCTCACATTGGTCTAGCATCCAGCTGGGATCAAATTGCTTACAGGAAATAGTGTCGACCTACATACATCGTACATGTATACAGAGGTATACACATGCAGGGGTACCAGTTTTCTCTTGGATTACGTTTAGACCTGAGATTCTTTTCCTGATTTGTTGTCTTGTACACCTTGTAGAATTGCCCTTGTTTTTCTGATGTGTGAGCAGGTTTTGGTGTGACTCAGATTTTGGCTGAACTGCGCAGAATAAGCTACATGGGGATGTACTGATAATAGTTGGGCAGAGAAAGAAACCAGTTAGAAGAGAAGCAGTAATTACCACATCCCTTCGTTGGTTATCTATGTAAACAATCCATAACTTTTCTATCTAGACAACCTTCTGGAACATCTGCATTGTGATGCACAGCATATTACAGTACTTCATGAGACTGTGTAAGAAAAGGTAAATAGGACCAATGGCAATGTGGGGGTGACCTGGTCTACAAATGGAACGATTATTTATATCCGTTTAATACGGTTTAATGCCGATCATTTTAACGGATTACATAATTTCTTACTTGCCATGATTCTAACTGACGATGGGAAAGCAGGGAGTAATGAAGTGTGGGAAGGGAGATCTTTCTTGTCTTGAAGCTTATAACAGTTGTTTAGTAATAGCAGAAGGAAGGGATCGTTTTTGTTTGGTTATGTGCAATAAGCTGTACCCTTTATGTTCAACTACTTATTATATCCATTAGCTGCGTAGGCAGATGCTATAATTATACTCTAATGAACAAACCTCACTTTATTTAAAACTGAAAAGAAAGTAGCTTTGACACCCATAGCAATGTTTTGTTACTGCAGCATCCATGACCTTGCACAACCTGACATTTTTATTTAATGGTCGTTTTTGTATCACTTTTTAAACCACTTATACCATACACTCATAAATATGGCCTTAGACCTGTTCTGCGTGAGTTCATGTTGAGTGTTGCATTCTATTTAAAGACGCTTGACGTCACGCAAAGTCATTCACCTGATTTCGTAGCTGCACATGTCTTCAATGTGAACTGCAATGAAATGCGTCATTCTTTGCATTTTTGATAACCATTAGGCGACAGTGTATCGAGGACAGAGTCTCTCGAATTTTCCGAATAACAATTGCACTTACGAAGAGTTATCCTGATCAATTTTATTATTTCTTCAAATATCAAGCATAATTATACATTAATACCTGCTAATTCTGGCTCTTTTATATTGTAGTGTTTATTATTTTGCTCGTAATTTTTCAGAGTAGACTTAACTGTCGATTCTGGAACTCCACCATTACTTTCTAGACTATAATTTCTCAGGATTTTCCACTTTGATGTACAATACTCGGAATGTAAGAAAAAAAATGTTTTTATCATTTTACTCCTTGTTCGGAGATGTAGTAGACCTATGATCTTAGAATAGCAGTGGGCGATATTTTATATCGATTTTATTTTAATGCTAAACCCAATTTTTTGACTCTCTCCTGAGATTATGAACTAACATTGAATATTTAAATAAAATCGTATATGTGTGCAATTTATGTGAAATGCACTGTAGAGTTCATCCTGACATGCTAAATGGAAGAAATTTTGTGTAGCACATTTTCGGATTAAATTTTGAATTTAAACCTTTAAAATTTAACAATTTAACTTTACAGTTTTAGACATCAGCAAAGCTTGATTTCATACTTGCAGCTGATATTGCTACCAACAACCTCTAGTATGCCTACAAAATGAAAGCTTAATATACAGGGCCATCAAAAAATAATTTACAAGTTTTCGAGTTAGAGGACTTTATAATCTCTTCGGAAGGGATTATAAAGTCCTCTAACTCGAACACTTGTAAATATACGTATCTCAATTATTTAAGTTTTGGAATGCTACGAAATTTTGGTCTTTACATTGTTTTGATATATGATCTCCATTTGTCTCTTAGCTAATGTATAGGCTATACGCTAGAGGCTAGACGGTTTCCTGTCTCTTGCCTAACCAGCAAGCGCAGTCATGTCTGACGTTGCTGTTGCAATCCTATCCCTTATAGGTGCTGGAGATTCTGGATCTTTAGGCTACACCATATACAATGTTCTTGACATATCCACAAAAAAGTCAAGCGAGGAATGATCTGGACTTCTGGGTGCCAGGCGTTGGGGAACTTCCTATTCAAGACTGGGAGGATGAACAAAATTGATGATTGTGAAACATCTCTACGCCAGGTTTATTTCACGGGTTTTTATGCGAATCATCAAGAACATTGTGTATAGTGAAAAGATCCGGAATCTCCAGCACCTACGGAATTGGATCGCAACGGATACGCCAGACATGATTGAGGGGATCAAGGGGGTAATCACTCGACTGAAAAGTGTACAGTCGTACACTGGAGTACCAAATTCAAGGCGTACCAAGGAGTAATAAAGAGTGAGGTACCTGAGGAGTACCTGGGAGTACCACTCGCAGGTGTACACCGTAGTACCGAAGTGGTTACCCCCTTGGAGGGGATTTGGCACGAGACCCATAATACCGTTTAATATCTGCCAAAAGGCAAATGGAGAGTCTGATATTATCAAAACATACTATGGTAAGACCGAAACTTCTGACATTAATTTCCTTAGCATTTCAAAACGTAAATAATTTAGATGCCGGTATGTTTAGGCTATAAGATTTCTAGTGATAGAAATATAGGAATTCATAATCAGAACATTCTCTTTAGATGACCTTGTATAAAGTAAACAATCATAAAGGGAGACAAAGAAGAGACTGCGAGGATTAGGTGATTTTTTCCGACTTTTCAGCCCCCCTCCCCACCACCCCAGTCCCTATGTTTACCATTAAGATAAGTAGAGTAGCCAGGTGGAGATTTTTTTTCAACGTGGAGGTGGGGTATTCCGGGTTCCTTTTGCGTCTGGCAACTCTACTTCTAAACCCAAGAAAACCCATGCAGTCGTTTCCTGGACGGCCTATAGTCATAATAATTTCGTGATAATTTGATATTTTAAGTTTAAAGTGGACCAAAGTGTATCCTAAACTCATTAGCTGGTGTATCGTAAGTTAGTGGCATGCAAATATGCAATACTATGCAGTGGGGCAGCTACTGTATGTGCAGTACTTACCTGCATTTATAATAATCTTCACTTAAATCATTACGAGTGTCGAGTAATTGCAATGTTAGGTCTTAGGAAATGACATGGCCTACCTCGGTCCATTTATTCTGTGGAGAATTCGCGAACTTGTCATATGGGAACTCCGTGCAGGCTGCTGCCACCTGACGGGAAACGAAAGCACCGCTACCAGAATTCCTCTCTCGAGTTTATTCAAATTCATGTCTGATTTCGCTATTAATTATTTTTTAATATCATAGGATGGCAAAGCATAAGCAGTCCCTTGAAGCAGTGAAGGACTGTGTGTCCAATAATAATTAATTGACTGCGTTGGGTGCAAATATCGAATTCTCAGTGGTTTTGTGAATGCTGGATTATCCTGAGAGAAAGCAACCCACATGACACTTGCCCTTCTGCAAGATTGTAGACCAGGTAGGGAATGTGTTTTAGAACTGACCTGAGACAGTTTTTTTTATTCCTGATGAGATACACATCAAAGCAGAACCACATAAAACATTGTACCGCAAGAGTTTTGGATGCAAAAATGGACCAATTTGCATAATATTAACCTATACCAGCTTATACCGGTACTGAAAACCCTGTCAAGCATAGCAGAATACTGTTCCTTAAACATACCCTCATGCAGGTAAATATGATGACAACCCAGGGGACTTATCCTGCCAGGATAAATATGGCAGAAGGAGAATGAATTGGCTGCCTAAAGATATACAAACAAAATAAAGCCGAGCAAAAATATATTTAAAAATGTTCAGCTCGCCAACAATATCCCTGATGATATAAATTGTGGTCATGCAAAACGTGATTTAGAAATAAACCGCTGGACTAATTTAATAATGCTTTACTGAACCTTGCTGTAGTCTTGAAAAGAACCATGCAAAAAGATTGCAAGTCATGCCCATTAGCGCTCACAGAAGCATGTCATTATTTTGGTCATTTGAAAAAAGGCAAATAAAATAGCGTGTAAGGCGAGGAGTATCAAAATTGGCACAATCATAATTTAGCATTTGTGCGAATAACAAGAAACACGCCGAATGCTGTTGTTTTATTTTTACACAATTACCGGGAATACCTAAGCTTCTCCACACCATGATTTTTGTCTCTCAGAAAATGGGGACTAGAAAATAGGGATATTGTCTTATGCAACCTAATATTTTTAGTTATATTGACAGACATCCTGCATGTCTCGAGACCTGCAGAGCAGCAATTAGGGCTGTGCCTTTTGTACAAAACTTACACATACAGACAAGGAATGGCAGTGGCAGTAACGATAAGTACTTCAATGGAGGCGAGATACGCTCTGGTCATCACACTACGATAAGTACCGGTACTATATTAATTTTGAAGAGTAGTTTTTTATCTATTACTTTTGATGCATAACATTGTTACTGTAATTTATCGTAAGTGAAATATTTTATGATAAAGTCATTGCCAAGTCTCCGAAGTCATGGCCATAGTGAGACACAAGTATGTACCTTTCAAATAATGCACTGTTCACATGGGATAACGCATTCAAAGCACTGAAATGTGATAATTATTAACTTACATCAAAACCTGTAGCCCTGCATGCTGAGAAGTATCATATGGGCTGTATTATATTAACAAATTCAAGGTTACAGTGCAAATCGTTCACTATTACAAAAAAAGTTATTTAAAATTATGATAATGTGATGGGCATGATAACAGCTCATAATATTGCCCTTAATTAGTGTCTATGGATTGTAGTGCTCGCATTTCACTTCCTGGAGCTCAAAGTCCTTTTAATAAAACATGTTAGGTTACTCATGGGCCAAACTTTAGTGCACGTCATAGTACATCAGTACATTTTATCACCAAAAATTAATCGGGAAATTCTCTGCAAGAGATTACACACCTCTGACTACATCGGGACAATATACTGCAGGTGCATCCTCTTTCTAGAGCATGATTGTATATGGTAGGGCCAGACAACAAGGTGTGTTTGGCAGCAGTGTGTAAGTGACGGCTGTGTAATACTGCATTTGGCACATATATAGTTGCCTATTGCAGTGGTTATGAAGCTGTAATAGCGACATGTTCGTACATTTGTGATAATCAAGGCAACCAAATACACTTAATACATGTGTGTGTAGGTCAACCGATGACTTTACGCAAAGTAACAGGTCACTTTTAAAATTACAAAATTATAAAACTTAAAAAACCAAGTGCTCATTGCTCAATCCAGCTTTTGAACAGCAATTCCGAGGAGCTATATTATCCTGGCATTGTAATACGTATCTATGTAATACCCATATGTGACACCTTAGAAATGCACACAAAAAATATTCAGTTGAATGTAATTATGAATCGGGATTGTTAAACATGGAGAACTATAATAATTGACCTGCAACTTATTCTGAGTTACTAGATAATTATTGTATGCATCCGCCGATAATGTTATGACTTAAAATGTGTATGGTTGCAAATTATCTCAGTCAGATGTGAAAGAGCTGTGGTATACTTTGACTTTAGATATCTTAGTCCTTTGTAGGGTGTGTATAGTCATTCTCCACTCACTCATATTCCAACATCCTCGAAGAGCCGGCAGTAATTGCAACAATATTATTATAGTAATACAAGTTACAAGCATATAATCATGCAAATCTGATGTAATACTTACTCTCTTTTATGCACCTACAAAAATATCAAATAGGAACAATGTAGGTGCTTTGCAAACCGTGCTGTACGATCAATATCTTAATTGAATTGGCAAATTTTTCAGCTAATTTTTTTAGCCTTGATCGTAATTGTCATCCTGGTGTGTGATGAACTCTTGGATGTTCCATTGGAATGTTGGTGATTTTTGGTGGTTCCATTCGCTTGGATAGATCCCTACAAACAATTTGATATGAATTAATACATATTTTCAGGGTGTACAGTATCGTACATATTACGGAGGTACTTACGGCCACTTTTGTTTTGTTCTTCAAGTATGCATGATAGTAAAAGTTGGAAAACATCGATGCAAGCAGCATGGACAGACACATTATGCACACATTTATCCGTACAGGGTAGTCACATCCGACTACAATTGCTGCACTCTCATGAATGAAAATTATGAAAAACTGCACCTGAAATTAAAAGACTGTATTTTAGAATTAACCTACATTAAAACCAGGACTTTTGTTTCCTGTCACTCGAAAATTAATCCTTACGGCAGCATTTTTTCGTTTATTTTGTTGTGCATGCTGCAGACAAGAATTAACTTAAGCTCGAATCCGATTAGTTTAAAAATGCGTGAAATGAATGCAGGTCAGTTAATCAATCGAGTCGGATTATGAGGACGGAATGGCTGTCGTGTGTGCTTCCGAATCAAGCGAAACAATCTCTCTCAACGATGCCGCTTTCTGGAACTAAATCCCACCAATTTTCCGTTACACGCGTCACTGACCAATCGAGACCATTCTCCTGTCCTGCTTCGTTTATCCGCGCAATTGGAACATTACTCTGCACATTCTCATTCTTCCTTACACGCGCTCCATTATATTGTAGGTGACACACATGAAGCATATAAGCATCCCATCTTTTCCTCTGAAAGATCGATGCTCAGCCAACAACTACTCCCATCTGATAAACTTCGTGTTTTCAGGACATCCCAGATTTTTTTTAAAGTGCATCCTGAACCAGTACATCAGGTGCATCCTGAACCAGTACAGTTACTTCCACGTGTTTTCATTCCCCATACATTTTTTGTCTAGTAGGTGCGAGACAGCAAAAAAGTGTTTATGCCGGTGAAAAAAATTGATAGCTTACTAATCACTGTTGAAGCGGGAAATGAAGAGTTACATAATCTAGGTCAGAGTGATTCTTACGATCTGCATGATGGTGAGGTATTTCTTCCACCACAGGTATTTTTGAAACTCTGGACCCATTGCAGCCAGGAGATAGTAGGAATACATGACTGAGTGCACAAATGAGTTGATAAATCCCATGAAGGTCCCATGTCCACCTGAAACAGGTATAGATTGTCAGGTGCACGTTCCTGTATAAGTAAATGTAAGATATTACATCAAAACCATGCAGTTACGTGCAATTAAATTAGCTTCCAGACGTAAAATGATTCATTTAATTTATTCCAAAGTGACTAAGGCCCAGTTGTGTAATTAAGGCAAATTGCGGTTTAAAATACTAGTGTGCGTAATGGGTATTATGCGATATGTTGCATTAATAGGGGGGGGGGGGTTGTACAACCAGGCCTTAAAATACAGAAGGTGGATGATATACTCGTAACGTGAGAGTTGTGTGCTTTACAAAAGGAGAGTTTATTTATTCATTTATTTATATGATTATACTCGTATTATAGGAATATTTACAGTCTACACATAATAATATTTTACCCCAGGCCGGATTTTATATTCTTTAGGAGGATACAGATAGTGCACTATTCATTACAATAATTACATTAGCATACAATTATCGTTACACTAATACGTATACATATTAATGAGTACAAACATGTGGAATATTATTGGACTTGAAATTGTCTCGCTTTGAAATTGTTGCATCGCAGTGCCAAATCAGTTCTTTAGTTTTCAATACCGTTTCTACCTACTGTAAAAGAATTATTCGCTTTCTTTAACGATGCTTCGTGTGAATGAATCATTCCGAATGCATCAGTACCGCTAGACTCGTCCGTCTAGAAAAATTCACTGGATTCTAATCAGATAAAATGCAGCACCCAGCGAAATCTTGAAGAGCCTGAATGGAAGCTGGGTCACCTTGGTTTATCGCAAAATAAAAAAGTGAAAACTGTCCTCCTGAGCAATGCGGACTAATAGTCCTGTATACGTTTCCCTTCTTCGTGGGACCTGTTTTCCGCTTCCATTCCATCAGAACCGGCCAATTGGGTCTGCTCCTTCAAGGTTACACGGCCTAAAGCAAGTACCGTCTGGTACGTACACTCCCATCATTAGGCGAGAAACTCACCTGGCGTCACGCGTATACCGTACCACACGCCTAGCGTGGTCAGAATGTGGTGAATCAGATGGAGGCTGGACACGTGGGTGAACTTTTTCGTCAACACGAAGAAGACCTGCGTGAAAATAATGTTGAATATAAGTTAAAATATTTTAGTGGGTCTTGGTGTTGACAGTTACTGCACAGCCCCCTTCATTTCGAACAGTATATATTTTTGTTCACGGCACCTTCACAACCTTACCGTGTCGAGATAGTCGACGATTCGAGTGAGGAGGTACATGTAGCAGAACCGCACAGCCTGCGCAAAAAGACAGAGAAAAAGTAGTGATTATTGCCCCGGTTGATTGCCACCGGTTGGCCCACAAAGAAACTTTGTATCACACTGGATTCTCGTGTGACCAGTCACTTTACCAATGAAGCTTCCAGACTGCTGCTCTTGTCCACAGGTGCACAAATATAGTTGTATTTGCCGAACCAAGCAATGCTCCCACCCTGGAATTACAAAATAATAGTATTAAAGGGTCGTTCATGAATTGAAGAGTCCAGGGGAAAAATGGGGAATGTCAAATTCCATTGGGGTTCCTGCCAAGTGCACAGTACAATAGTACGTAGGTGCCACTTATACCTGGAGGCTTTCCATGGGTACAAGGGGGACAGTTGCATATAATGCCGTGAAGATATCCCTATTATTCCTTATACACGTGAAGAAATAAAGCAATTTCTTCGATTTCTCACGAATATTTTTTGTGTGACATTCCCCCTTTTTCCCCTGGACTCTTCAATTGTTTAATGTGTAAACTAATAATTTATCCAGGTGCAAGGCCCAAATAAGGTCACCTTGAGGAACAATAATTTTTCTACGACAGCCATTAAGCTTGATTCACTGGATTACACCCTGGATGGGAAGGTCAAACATGACAACAAAGTAATAAAATTATTTTAATGCCACAGTGTAAGTAGGATTTATGGATTTAAAAATCATCTGCAAATGGCTTGTTGCACACAAAAAATGCTGTCACGGTCCGTCACGCTTGTTTCAACCCCCACACCATGCAGCGTGACGTACTTTATAAATGACAACGGGTGAAAGTGATGCATTGAGTGAACCAACACAACCAACCTCAATGAACAGGTAGAGGTTGACTGCAATTTGGTACACATTGTAGAGGACCAGTGTTTTCTTGAGTTTGAAGGGCTCCCTGCCCTTCATGAAGGCAGGACCCAACTTGAGGCAAAAGACAAGGTAGAACGAGGCCAGCAGAAGTAACGGCCAGGGGCTGTCCATTAAAGGGTAGCTCCTAATTCGCGGGTCTGGAACCAAGAGGTAGGAAATTACAACCTTAAGAGCAAAGATGCTCTCCAGCAATTCTATGGAATTCCCCTTCCCGATAGCAATCTTTGGGCCACAACTGTAAAAATACACACCGGATTCCGGAGAGAACCAGGCCGATATTTCCGTTCTGCAACCGAAATGAAATCGAGGGGTAACTCTAGGTCAGAATGATTCCTCAACTCTATGCACCAGTGAGTCAAGTGCCATCCTTTTCAACTTCCGCCTCCTCACGCTTTTGCAGGGGCGATTAGCGAACACCCTTTCCCATCACTACAGTATAAAAAAATTAGGGGGGAAATAGTTCATTAAAAATAAAAATAAAATATGGCCCTAAAACCAGGGCAATGCATGGCGGATACACTGCATTGTCTTCCGGTTCGTCGCTCATTTATAATTTTTAATAGTAGTGAGAAAGGTGGTAAAAAAGAAAGTATTTCATCGTGCTGCAACTGCACACTGGTGAGCACAAGATAACACGCACAGGACACACCAGGAAGTCGCATCTTGACCAGCATCAGGTCGCTGGGGACAGGGAATTTCGAGAAACCGCTATTTCTCAGAGGGATGGAGGCCGCTCTTAGTTTGCTAATAGCGGAGGTATACTCATCTTTCTTAGCCATTCCACTTCTCACATCCTAGCTAATGGAAGTGACAACCCGGCATTGACCCACATTGAGATGTCAGGTGATGTCGTGACAATCTAATCGCCAGGTCCTTTCAGGGTGTGGGTCATATACTTGAGTAGGTGAGGAAAATGGGATGGAGCAGAAGGAGAACTGTCAGAGTTGATTTCTACGAGTAGATATGAGGCTTTGATGATTGCATTGTACGTAGACGATTTTCCTCGTCTTTTTTTAAAACACTGACTCGACTCGTCATGAATCATATTGCACACATTGCATTTCAAGTTGTGCCGTAACTTATTTACATAAGTGCAGTATATTGCATGCAATTTTTGACATGAATTATTATCGCGCTTTGGCTGACATAATGACTGAATGCACATGCTGACAAAGTTTGGTTCTTATGTAAGTTCTGCCTACAATGTTTTCTAGTTGTTAAACCACGGGGTCAGTCACGTGCTAAGAAACCAGCCTAGATTTCCCACGCAATCAGTACGGACACAATCAAGATTCTCATCTTGAACCAGTTTCCAGTCCAGTAGCAAGTCCATTCAATTATACGACTTCAGCAAGTGACATTAAGATAGTCGCGAATTTTCATAGCGGTGATTCACTCGATAATAATGACTTTCAAGTGTTGTTTACGGGCATACTTAAAGAGGTGGTAACCTCGCCCAGAGCCAATCTGCTTGCTATGTATATGGATAAGGCGTCCCACGTGAGGTGACCTCTTATTCCTGCCAACTATACCACATGCCAGCTGGCCTGACTGTTGACCTAATCCCACGTGGGGAGAGAACTTTTTACAGCTATGTTGCATCGTTTTTACTACGTCCGTCAGTGTTTGGGGTTAACCAATCTGGACACCTGTTGCCTGCAAAATGCAATATTGTGCCACATGTCGATGCCAAATTAAATGCCATTATCCGTGTTCTAAATCCAAGTTTTTGAGTACAAAGCCAGTTAGCACAAGTAAGGCACCGTTTTTGTTTTAACTGTACTAACAATTGGGTAGTGGCGCTCCAAAGTAAGGTGAGGAACAAATTTATTTGCATTCTAAACATCGTGGCAATTTGCTTCACTTTGATTGATGGATATAATTTCCTGGATAGAAGCGGTGACCTATGGTATACTGGATGTTTAATAAGTTAGCTCACATCCGTGTTGGTCAAAATGTGGCGGACTTAATTTTCATTTACTCCTTTAATTTGGACTGTGCTGTACTCACACTGTTGGAAAGCCCTTTTCACTGGGTATGTATCATTTCACTCAAATGAAGGTGAGATCAGAGTCATAATTATTGGAAATTTGTCCGTGAACGATTTTCCTGTATGGATGTGAGCTATACCTTATGAAACGCGCACTCTATTATTGGCACCAATATTAGTCTCTTCTACATTAACCTCTGTGACACAATGAAACAATTTGAGCACCCTTTCAATTCTGTGATCTCACGAAGATAATTATTATTCAGTTTATGTGATGCACCATAGAGATAAAGCATAGCCTGGACACAACATTTAGATTTTATCATTATGTAAGTATCACATTAATAACCACATGAGAAAATTCTTATCCACGTTGAGTGGTTATTACCTTCGTTGGGAATGCCTTCACTTGCTGCTTGCGTGAATTGCGTGGGACTTTTTTCATAAACCAAAACAATACATGCCCAATAATTATCAGAATTTCTTCATGTGCCTATAAAGTGTTAAATTAAGAGTTCACGGTTAATTAACTGCTCTAGGCTTCATTTTGATTACGACGCAACACATTTTTGTCCAAAAAGGATCCTTTATGGAAGTCACCTTAAGATCTTAAAATGTTCAAGGGCGACAAAGCGTAGGAATTTTTTTTAAATCTTTATCCCAAGGTATATCGAGATATTTTTCGATTAGTGGACTCGGATTTGTAAAAAAAATGCCCATATTACGAAATTTACATGAATTGTGTACAAGCGAGAAGCCACGACCAACATGTGCAGTAACATGTAGCAAATACTGTATGAGATATTTATTTCTTCATTGATAGAAGATAAGCATTATCTGATCGGTGTTTATGAAAAGATGAAGTATTGGATGGGGATAATATCAGTCCGCCCATCAATTGAGAGAAAAATACATGTCCGATGCGATGGAGTTTAATTTTACCAAATGTTGGTCGACCGCTACCCATACGATCTAATATGTTCCATGCGAATGTGCACTGCCTGGCTGATTCAAACAATGTTTCATTTTTCTATTGTAACACTAGGTGAAGTTAATCGCCCTAGCGTGTAATGAGGTGATCCCACTGAGCCTCATTTTGCACTACACACGATTGCTAATTCAGGCCGCTAAGGTCAGGTCAACGTCTCACGCTTACGTCGCAATGCCATTAACTTAGGAGTGCTATCCTGTTCCACACACTGTACTCTGCTAAACTAGTTATAGTAATACCAAATCAGCATTCCCAAAATAGACCATTGCAGATTCTGAATATTGTGCGTAATTTGAGTGTTTTTCCTTAATGTCCGTTCATGCACCTGCGACTATGACCGAGATCATGGGCCTCTCGAAGGATGTTTGTTATTTGCATATTTTAATTGCACTTATCCTCAGCTCGACTCAACCCACCACATCCGTCAACTTCACTGTCAAGGACAAATGCTTAACCTTCACAAGTCGTCTAAATATTTTCCCCCCCCCCCCTTCCCCCAGCAATAATTTGGTTCTCTTTGTTTGCTCCGAGCAAGACAAGAATGCCTTCAAGGAGGGGGACCACACACACATTATAATGCACGTATGCACTGCTTGCTCCGAATGCATCAAAACCAGTTTTGACTTTTTCCCAAGCTGTAGCAAACAGATCACTTTCACCACCCTTGATGAACCACAAACTTACCCGTGTCCCTGTCTATCTCCTCCCGTATTTTCCCGGTGATGTCCATCACGTATCTGTCCATGGCACCTATGGCAGAAGGGAACCGACCACGAAGGTGCTCGAGCGCCGAGTGTGCCAAGGAAGGATAATCAGAATGCCGTGCTAAAAAGATGTGGCGGGGCCTGGAATCACATCCAACCAGTGAGTGGGGAAAAGAGGAGGAGTGTACTCTACGAGGTATGGACACACAAAAAATATGCCTACGCAAAAAATATGGGAGCTGTCCAGTGACTTTTTTGTGACTTTCATCTGTCCAACACGCTCACCTTAACCTTGATAGTTGTGCGTCAAAAATGCTTCATTTGTAAACAATATAGTCTATTATTATAAAAGTCACAGTTTGTTTGTCTAAGGTCAGTTAGCATGACAGCCGGTTTCCAAGCCTGGAGCTGCGTATGTCTTTAATTTGCAGAATTTGAGGCAGATAGTGTGAGTACTTGTACACGTAAGTACTACCGAGTAACTTACTTTGAGAGATAATATGCAAATGCACGATCACATGCACACACATCCTGTAATTTTCTCACATTGTCGTGTCTAAGTACTATACGTCAGTGTTGTGTCACATGCGCCGCATGTGGGTATGTCGTGTGCATATTGTAATTAGAGGACAATACACACCACGAGGGTTTTCCCGATTGCGCGTCGTTCAATTTCAATTATTCCGTAATTAGCCAATTTTTAAATTGTGTAATAGAAATGACAGGCAAGAAAAACGGTGGAAAATTATGCGCCATTACGTGCATTTTGTGTAACCCGGAACTTAGAGCTCTGTGTTATTTTCTTTTAAGTCGAGTGCTACGGCGCCAATGCAACACGACACCAGAAGCATGTGATCTTCCAAGATATGAATATCACATTAACCTTGAGTGTAAATGTTTCCTCTTGGGTAATATGAAATTGAGGGTTGAATGGAATAAAAGAGTGCTAGTTATGAACTACCTCACAACCATGTTTTTAGGAGAAGAATGACACCTGTCCCGCCACAAGGTTCCCTTGCACAATGACTTTCCCACTGGCCCGTAATATTGTGGTAGAAAGCTATGTTCAGGCAAAATATGGCCTCAAGTGGCTATAATCATCTGGGAAGCTCTGTTTTCAATCATGCAAATTTTTCAAACTTAGAAGTATATTATATTCTCATGAGAACAAGTGTAATCAAATTAATACCAATGAATAAAAGAGCTACAAAAGTGGATAACTGAAGATCACATATTTATTGCATAATGTGAAAGGCTGGCAAAAGCAAGTTACTCCAATTACACCTTTATGCAATGTAGAAGGATCAGTTTGTTACAAAATGGAAAAATTACACTCTGTTAGTGATTTTGGATGAGATTTTTTTATTAGTATATAACAATTCTAGACAGGATATTCGAGACACTGTTCTATACAAATCCTGGAAAAATCCGAGGAAAAATCATATCATAGAAAATATGGAACTAGATTCATGTTGCGTCACATACACGTAATGATACAAGTCAACAAGATAAAATAAACATTGTAGAAACAGAAAAATAATTATACGATGCACATGATTAAAATTATTATGCAACCCTCATTCGAGTGGAAATTACAGATTTTTTTCAAGACAAACATTTCTGCAGAGTACAGTTTCTGTATAAGTAATCTCACGGCTTACAGTAATGCTGAAAAAAATATTCGAAGAAATAGTGTCAAAAATAAAGAATCGCCAAGTGCTATCATCCGATATAGGATATATCACGATTATTCGAGGACAATGAATTGCAAAAGACCATGTCCTGATTGTTATTCCTTGTACTGCTGCAGTTTACGCTCAGTTCATTGCTCACTTGATACCAAAGGTAACTGAAAAGACACAGAGTTTCAGTATGAGTCTTACATAAATGTTGTAAAATATTCGAAAAATATACAATAAAAATGTCACCAAGTGCTATTGTTCGATATTGCAGATTATTCAAGGACACTGAATCACAAACGGGCTTTCGATTGTTACGCCTTAAAATGTTGCAATTTTCTCACTGTTTATAGCTCACTGGACAGCCAAGGTGACTGAAACGACAAAAATCAGTGACTGATACTTTTCTAATATTGTGGCATTTAATATGTATTATATTCTTTAATGACAGAAATTTGTCCACTTGATATGTATGCTATTAATTTGGTCCTATCATAATTGAATTATCAGCCATTATTTCGAAAACAACATAAGTCCACTTTTTGGAATCTTTGAGTTAATACTGCCATGTTGCTTGCCTTGGGATAGTGGTTTTGGGGGTTTAAAGACGGCAATGAAAGAGATATCCATCGTATATAAATCCCTTTTGAATACTGCAAATGGCAGCTAGTGCAAAGAAATATCCTCATGATGGAAGTTATCTAGAACGATACATCCCCCAAGAACACATAGTACTCTATGAAACATTAATTAGCTGAAAGAGTGATAATGAAACAAAAAAGCATGAAATTTGTAACTTGTAACAATATAAAGAATTATTTCACACAGACAAACTCGTTTTTATGTGCTCTGAAATCCCATTTGTTACGAAAACCCCATATAAATCCAGAAAGTTTTTATTAAGATTTCACAACTTCCATGAGAAATTTCTAGATTCTAGATATACCTAATAATATTATTATACAATATTATATTCCTCTATTAATGAGGAATATTCACTAAAAATAATAATAGCAAAAGCAATGATGGGAATGAGTAGGACCAATTTTCTGTGTTTTTCTCAAAAGTTGGTTCATTGGACTTATGTGGTTTTCGAAACAACTTATTCAATTTCAGTCTTTGAATGACAACTACACAACCGAAACAAGACTAACAATTTCCACTTGACATAATATAAAGCAGTTGCCTACATAGTCTCGAGCTAAATAATAATGTAATGTAGCACAATAATTTACATACATTTTATTAGGTTTAAATGAGAGAATTTTTGTAGAAAACCACATCTCCGTGGCAAATCTGAAATGCTTCTAAAAACATCATTAAAATAACGCTTGTCTCCTCTCAGCAGCAAAACATTATAATTTTCGAAAAAACCCATTTTTTTTCTGCGCGAAGGCTGAGAAACTATGACTATTGGCGTTGTTTGAGGTGTGAAGCGTCCAGCCAAATTTTCATAATCATGAATATATTTCTCAAGGTTCGATAAGAAAAAAAAGTAATCCTAAAGCAGGATGTATACACTGTATGCATCACCTTGCAAATAATGCAGTGCTGTTAATAGCAAACACGTGATGATTTGAGTTTTAAAACAAGTGCATTCCTTGAGCCTTAGAAGCGCCAATTCGTGAATGGGAGCGTATGAAATAATTTGAATGCATTGAAAATGTTAAATAAATATTAATACATCATAGATCCCAATCATTTTTATGGCAGTACAGTACAATATTATTTTAACGACTCTAATTGATTTTTCATTGATTTTGTTCATATCTGAATGTGTAGCCTATAATCTGTATATTGTTGTGCATGTGATACACCATACAATACATTCGATTAATATTGCATATTGCATATTACATTTTTCAAGTAAGAGTGCACTCGAGCATATGGGGAAGGTGGATCCTGGAGAAGGGCCCAGGGGGAGGAATGTTGGGATGGGCACATAGGGCGGTACCCGGACCCCGGAAGGTCAAGGGGGCACGGGCTATCAACAACTGACAGTAAGGCTCGGTTCTGTTCCAACTAATTTATTGTGATATAGGGGCGCATTAATACAGGGGTACACTAGACACATGGTACTTCTGGCAGCGAACCCAGTGGCGGCGCAACAATACGGTACAACCCCCTTTTGGATGCAGTCGTGCCTTCCACTCACCCAGTACTCGCTGTCTTCCTATAATTGCTGTCCCGGTGTCCGCCGGGTCCTTGCTGACTTCCTAGGTTGGGGCACGGGCCGTCTCTGACTCGCCGCTGGGTAGTGCTGATCTTCTTGGTATAATGGTATTGCACAGAGTCACCAACTGTATCACTCGTACTCCCGTCCGCGTCCCACACCGGAACTGTAGCCGAATTGAGCTATCCGGCTCGATTGCTGCTGTTGATATAGGGGTGTTATTGTCGTTTGGGGTGAGAGTCTGTTGTTGTAGGAAGGGAAAGTAGGAAGGTAATTTAGGTGATTTCTCGGGGGATGCTGCCTTATTCCATGGTGACCTTGTTTGCTGGCACGTTACATATGCATTATTTTTTAAATTGAGAAATTATTGCAGACCAGGAATTCACAGAGGAGTACATTGTAGGTTATTGTACAGTGGATTCGAGGTTAACTAGTAGTAATCACATGTAAGCGGTTTAATCATGCACTCTCGTCGTGTACTGTAATAGAAATGTATGAAACTTGTAGAATGCATTCCCTCTGCTGCGACTTAAATCAGTTAAATGTAACGTTAATCTTACCATGCGCCAGTTATGTGACCCAGTGACTAGGATTTAAATAACCATATATTGCAGACGCTAATGGTTATTACGCACTAAAGTTGCCCTCAAAACCTTGAGTAGATTGTACAATGTAATCGACTTTTTATGCAAGTATAGCAGAAATTTTATTTTTGTGTCGAAAGGATGCTTAGATATGTGTCTCTTAGCCTCTCTTTCAGATTAGTTCTTTTACCTTGAAATGTCGGTGAGAATGATGCTTATTGTGTAGTGCGTCATACTCAATCAAAACATTTCAATAGCTCATCTGCATTAACTGGCACATATTTTAAAATGCAGTTCAAGTACACGTAGGTCAATGTAACTCGTATGATATCATTTTCAGTTATGAAATGCAGCACATTATATCATTATAACCCTGTACCACGGAAGGATCATTAATTAGTCTTCTGACGCAGCAGAAAATATACGTATTCATATAGTGATGCAGATGATGTACGTACCGTCCAAACTCACCTGCAAATTATTTAACGATTTGCATATAAAAATTATTTTCATGTAACTTCAAGTACAGAAATCCAGCCAAAATTCCCCTCTTGTGTTCAGAATAACTCTTGAAGGTTACAACGCCGAAGAAATATTTCAGACTTGCTCACGCATATAGACATAATAGTGTTTTTCTTCTCCCGGTCATTAGTCGAAAAGTACATGTCAGAACATCTCGAAGTAACCATTAATCGTACCTTGTCTGTCAGAAAAAAAACTAGTGTGTGTGTGCAAAAGCACAAAAAATATGCGCATAAAAAATTCCTGAACATCTTTCGGTTGCCTTCACTTTGTCTGGCATGCACCATAGCATGCTCACGATTTCCGGAAAGTTTCCGCATCGTTACAGTTTCAGGAAATACCCATACCTTACGAGTAGGTCTTCTCTTTCCCACACTTGAAAGATTTTGTGACTGATCCCTCAGGCCCAGATGGAAACCAATCTTCGTCTTACATCACCCATAATTTTTTTTTCTCCAAACGATTCATAATGCACATTTCCTTTCATTCACCTTTTCATTTTCTATTATTATTATTTCCACTTAAAACTGTAAGTACCTCCATCTCCAAATCCGCTCACTAAATGATAGGACCTCAATCGTGTGGCTCGAAAATCTGCCTCTGTAACTAATTAACTACACGTAAACCTTTGTACGTAGAGTACGGTAATTACATTTTGCATGTGGATTACAACCTAAACAAATCCCACAGAAAAAAGTTCCTTGAACTTGAGCCCTCCGCTTCCGGATCGCCATAACACTTCTTTTTTACTTCTCGTTCGGATGGTCATATGTAACATCCAGCAAGAACAGACCCGTTATAAGAGCGGAAACAATACGTCATTTTTTGGACAGATAATGTTTTTTTGGAACATTATGTTCCCCTTGGTCACGTGCATTACTTTTTTGGTCGATATCAACTGAACAGCTTCGAGCATTAGGAACTTACGAACCTGTAAATTATTTGGAGTCAATTTTCACTCTTCTCTGTTTAATACATGTTCTTTTACAAATAATTCAATAATTAAATTCGATAGTAACTTTTTGTAGATTTGAATTCTTATTTTACACAAAATGAATTCTAAAAGCTGTAAGGACTGTTTTGAAAGAGTTCATCCACACTAGACTAATATATGACTCACTCATGTTAAATGATCCGGTTTTGTTTGGGAATACCCAGTTCTTTTAAAAACAGGTCCCGCCCGAAGGTCTCTGAAAGTGCGTCATTACTTATAGGATACAAATTCTAATAATAACTTATAGTCTTACCTGTCCCAAATTACTTGCACACAACCTGTTCCTGCAAGTGCACGTAAACAAAGTTCTATTACGGCGAATTGGTGATGACGACCATTCGAAGCGCAAGGACCTTCCGTCCTCGAAGGACATCGATGCGTCGAAAGAGGTCAATCACTCACAGTACAACTGAACAAAGGAGAACATCAAATGCGTCACTGACAACGACAGTTATCTCTTTTTTTATTATTTCGATACAAAAATCATAATCTACATATCTGCGCTGTGTTACCTTTTTTTCTCTTAAAATATACTTACAGTTCACGCAGTTAATCCTTTGAGAAGGAAAAAAAAATAAGTAATCTCATATTTTCAAGTGCGAAGTTACAATAGGCGACATATCACGTGGTTCCGTTGACATGCTTTCTGACTTTAAGATCAGGATGATTCATCAAGGTCGCCAATTCTTCTTTGCCGCACGCGACCGCATTCACTGGCTTCACTTGATGACCATTCCGGACAGAGTCGTCTTTCTTGTGAGCCTGAAATTTTTGACAATACAATTGTTTGGTCTTCTCTGATTGGCCCTCTCTGCATGGTCACTGAAAGGAGTACGTACCGCGACCTTCTTTGCAGGTCTCAAGTAAGCTCGATAATAAAAGTTGGAGAACATTATAACCATCAGGGCGTTGATGAATATTATTCCGATATTTATCTGCTTGGGGTAATCACAGCCAACTACTAGTGCTGATGATTCGTGAATGATGACCATAATGAATTGCACCTGTAAAAAAGAAGTAATGTTACTTATATCAATGTATCAAAAAAAAATGTTATACACAACCGTCAGTATTCCCAACAATGTGATAGGAGTGCTGAGAGTTGCATAACTGGTACAAAAATTCTTTTGGCCTTGTACACTACCGTACTTACAATTTGAATCACAGTGAGATATTGCTTCCACCACAGATACTTTTTAAACCGTGGACCAAGAACAGCTAAGAGGTAGTATGTGTACATGACTACATGCACAAATGAGTTGATGAATCCAACAAAAGTTCCATGGCCGCCTGTCGAGACAAAAAAAGCAAAATTATTATCGACCACAGTCAATTATTATGAAAATATAATTATGTAATTTAGTAAAATCCGTAATGTGGTGAAAATTGGCGACTTACCAGGGGTAATTCTACAACCATACCAGGAAAAAACGGAAGTCAGGATATGATGAGTAAGATGCAAGGAGGAGATATAAGAGAATTTTTTCGTCAGCACAAAAAACACCTGAAACGTAAACTCCGTGGAAATAATGGGGGACTTTTTTCTAAAAAGTGACGAAACGCGTGAATTAATCACGTCCAACATGTGACTTCAAAGTTGCGTCATCTCAATTCCTTACCGTGTCCAAATAATCCACAATCCGGGACATGACAAAGAGGTAGCAATACTTCACCGCCTGTCGAGCAAACGAAGTCATAAACAAGTGAGCAATTTGTCACACTTCGATCGTTTTAAGCAATACAACTCACGAGTAACGCATGAGGGCTGTTGCTCGTATCTAGAGGCTCGCATATGTAGTTGTACTTTCCAAACCATCCTGAAAATCCTCCCTGCGAGTACACAAAACGTTAGACAGGTTTCGCCAGCCAGACATAAAGGGGGTCGTCCATAAGGCACATCACGACAGGGGAGTGTGGGCTAGTGTGACGGTGCGTGACATATGGTGATGGGGTTGTGTAACTCTTTTTTTTTTTGTTAAAATATTTTGTGCCAGTGTGCGACATGGGGAAAGGGGGATTGTACATTATGGACGGCCTTGAATGATAACCAAAATACTAACCGCTAAAAATAACATAATGTTGATTGCTATTTGATAAACGTTATATAGAATGATGACATTCCTCAGATTGTATGGCTCTCTGTTCTTCATATAGCGAGGCCCTACTTTGAGGCAGAAGAACAGATATATGGCGATGAGGATCATCAGTGGTGTGGGGCTGTCCATCATTGGGTAAGACCGCATTCTAGGGTCTGCAATAAGGTGGAAAAATTGCGGTTAGTGGGGTACAGAGTCATAACACTACCGCTCCAGGAGAGCAACCTTCCTTCCCACACAGGCGTCTGTTTCATTTGAGCAAAGGTCACCAAGAAAAAGGAGGAGGGGAAAAAAAACCATCTTGGTTTACAGTTTGAAACCGGTTGGGCGCAATGCAAATTGGGCTAAATTACGTAACAAATTAAGCCCGTGCATCCGCGACATACAGTCAAGACTTTCTTTACCATCATGCACCGGAAGAGCGGGGTTTCAGATTGTATCGCCATTTTGGGTCATTGCTCCGGAGGTGAAATGTCGCGATTCATAGGCATTGTTTTTTTGGGGGGGCTCGGGACGTGAGGCGGATGGTTACTGTTCTGAGAGGTCACGGTGTGTAGTCGGATTGCTGAGAGCCTGCGCTGTCCATTCGTGTCGGACGCACTCCGACCCTTTTTCGTGGTGCAATGAGATGGTGGTGAAAGGTCGGTATCCGCTGTTACGTAAGGGAACATCGCGGATTTTTGCATCACATGTGCTCCCATGCCCGATATTTTAGATGAAATGTGTTGTTAGATGTGACGTACCTGCGACTTCGTCCATGTATTTGCCAAATCCCATGAGCATGTCTGGTATTGAGAAGGCCAAAGCTGAGAGAGACATCTTGTCAATTCTCTGATGCAGAAAAAATCTGAAAAAAAGGAGTCATAATGCAAAATATTGTAATGCACGACTGAGGAGGTTGATTCCGTGAAAGCAATTTTCTCTATGCCTATAAGTACGGTAGAAGATAATAATCGTTGCTTCACTGATTCCACACAATTTCTTATTATTTTTTGTAGCAGACATTTACCCGGAAGCATTAGTGTACTAATTGGTACAGGGTGGTGCGCAAACACATTTTGTGGATGGACCAATTGCGATTATCCAATACTGTACTCGCAGTGCGTGACTTTGACTTGCGAGATATTTTTCACAATATAATCAGTGTTCACAACAATACAACGGCTGGATGGTTTCCA
The DNA here is from genome assembly GCA_000934665.2 of Catajapyx aquilonaris. Taxonomy (NCBI): domain Eukaryota; kingdom Metazoa; phylum Arthropoda; class Diplura; order Dicellurata; family Japygidae; genus Catajapyx; species Catajapyx aquilonaris. The sequence continues at coordinate 28,814 of KZ538065.1, read as the reverse complement.
CCTGCGTCATTCAGTGTATTTTTATGCCACACAAAAGGTGGAATTAAGCAGATGTGTTTTTTGTGCCAAGAGAGGCATCTCTATTAGGTGTCTTGTTGCACAATTCAGCTTTTACTGCTGGGACATTTTCAAGTATTTTTTCCTCAATTTATCTCACATCTTTAAATGAATGAATCGTCCTTTTTATAGGTAATAATGCACTGAAACATCGCGTGGAAATAATTATTATGAAGTGATACTGTATATGCTATGTACTTACGTTTTCCAAATCAATGAGAAGAATCAGCAAGCGATGTTTTCTGAGAAGTGCATCTATTGATGCAATTTTAATATTTTAATTGCAGCTTCGTATGTTGACCAGCACCTAAAAAGAGTAAGCAGTATCTTAGCATCCTCAATAAATATGTTGCAAAAACTTAGCAATTAGTTACGCTCTGTCAAACATTACAACTACTCGTATGTCTCGCAGGCAAATATTGCCGTTACATTACCAGATAATGACAGGTGCAGTGAGTCCAATCAAGACGGCTCAGATGCACTTGTAGCACGACCGAATCCTTCTCCTACTTTACTTATGTGTAACGAAAATGTCAGATGGAAAGTCTGAAGTATGTATCCATTTCACATTTCCTGATTCTTGCGGCATCAAGAAAGTTGTCTCCCAACGCACTTCAGGACACCAAATAGCCAGTCAAGTTTGGTTAACTCAGCGAAAATCACATCCGTATTATGCAACGATTGGGACAACCTGGTGAATCTTGTTTTTTTTATTTAGTTCACTTTGCCTAACCATTGACTCTAAGGCATAATGACTTCCCGATTTCAAACAGGTAATAATACTACGCACTATTTTGTCTAAACCTTGCTAGCGATAACAAACTAGGCACATATAAAAGTGCATATCACACTTGCATGTACTCTACACTTTTTAATTTATTAAACTCAGGCAACAGACCGGTCTTACTCGAACGGCAAATTCAAAATTCAAGCTGCTGGGATCTGTAGAATTACTTCTCGTCACGAAGGTTAAAGCCTTTCAGTAATTTCTGCTCGGCACATTGTATTTATCAGGCGATCCTCATCATGCTACTACATATCGGCCCCAATAATGCTTACCCAACAAAAGGTTTAATTCAAAAATTGGCCTTGAGATAATCGAGAAACATTCGTTCAAAACAGGTTTTATTATGCATCAAGTAGAACATTTTTATAAAGACCCCAAACATTTCGGATTGTCACAATCCGACATCAAATCTAACATTTTAACAACATGTAATCTTACCTGTTGTGAATGTGTACAGGTGCAGCACCGGTTCACAGATGACCCAGACCTTCCCTAAGGTATTGTTGCCACCTTGCCTTCTCACGTGCACCGGACGAGGTCAACTGTTACACTGCGCGGGATTCTTCCATCCTCGGTAAATCTCGCATCCGCATCAATATACCTCTGGTGGCAAAACGGAGTAGCGCAGCAGAGCTCTCCCTCAGCGCTGATGCCAGAAAGTAATGCGGTCGACAGGTCACGGAAAAAAGATGGGTCATGAACCAACCAGCTAGAACGCAGCACTGCCCTGCGGCCACGGAACCCAACCGTGTGGCAGTCACAACTTTGCAAGAAAAAGAAAATGAAGCAGAAGAGAAGGGTGAAGAAGGAAGAAGAAAATGGGGGCCCCCTTTCCAAAGTGTGAGTTAAGTGGATGTAAAAAAATTATGTCGGGTTAGTTGGGAACACTCGGTCACGTTCTTTCAAAAGGTAGACGTAACACGTATTCGCACACTTCCAATCGACAGGTTTCTAGGAAGGTCGGGTGATTTTTGGTTATGTTTTGTTTCATTGAAGGTGAGAATAGCGTGCAGTTAATAATCTACCTGAAAGAATCTCTGTAGAACAATGTGCAAAGTGAATTACGCTTTTGCACAAAAAGGGAGAGTGTACTTGAAAACTATTTAAGACAACAAGGCTTTATTTAAAAAGATGCTGTGAAAAAGTCAGGGCTCAATATTATTGCTGAATATTTCGAGAAGTGAGTACGACGATATACAACAATTTATTGTATTGACCCACAATCGTCTGCTTTATGGTGCATCACCACATTGAGTGTATAGGCAAAATATTTTAATGCTATACCTGAAATGCGGAACTAGTATACTATTCCCAATAGAACAATTAAGAGATATTGAAAGAAGATTGCATTTTCCCCTCTATAGGATCCGTTGTCATCAAGAAATAAACTCACAATCAGAACACTGTAATTTCTCCAGGGATTTTCCAGTCAGAAAGTTCACTATGTTAAGGACTACACTGCATTATTATAATAAAATAGCCCAACTCAGTTTTTGACCAATGTGTGACACTATTCTGCATTTCAGGTCTTACATTGTGTACGTATACGTAAAGAGTACAGCCGCATAAAGGCTATCAGCATAATGTAATCATTAATAGTCTTAATAATGTTACCTTGTGGTGAGGCCAGAAATTTTCAGCGTTATTTTTTACATAGATTATGGTAAATGGAGGAAGGATGAAAAATGGTGAGTAAAAAGGCGTAGAATGTGACTCTGTCGTTTATTGCAGCTAATTAATATTTGATTGCAGTTGTCGGAAGTAATGAACAATAAACAGTTTCGGGTTATGGAAGGTAAGCTGTGACCTATACAAAAAGTTGCAATGGTTGCAATTTCAGACGCTAATTTTACTTTAAAATATTTTCAAAATTTGAAATCAATGAATACGCAGAACTTATTGTACGCAACAAATTTATGAACCTCGAAGTGGCACAGTAGTGATTCAAGGTATTTTAATGCTCTCATACGCAACTCATACAATCACATCGGCCACCTACTGTGGTTGGCCCTGGGTTGGCCATTTATTACCTTTACATACAGAAGGGCAGGTAGCCTGTGAAGAAAGTGCTTTCTTCACAGGCTACCTGCCATTAACGCTACTTAGCGTTAAGGGAATGCTTATTCTGATAATACCAGGTGAGCAGCCCTTTGATTGAAGGAGTGAAAAGAAATTATGATAGCCATAAAATTTAGACTGCCCTTAGGCCCTTATGATCATGCATTTCAAGTCAATGACTTTTCGGCTTAGAAAAAATCAGTCATGAATGGATGTTGTGATGATGTTGTGAAGATGACGAACATCCCTTATCGCCAGCTGGTACTGGTATGAAATGGAATTGGTGCCGAGGACATCTTCGAGGACATCCGTGCAGTATTGCCTGGCAATGCACAATCTTAGACCATTGTCACAATGTGAGCTTACCTGTTCAAACGCAGCAGAGACAGCATGGAAGATACCCACAATTCCTGAAGGACAGTGAGCTCCATTGGCCAAGACTAATGGATGCGGAATATTGCAGGTTGACAGTCAGGTACATTTCTGAGACGATTGATCATGTTAAACCTACTCGGCTACGATGGATCTGTAGATTACACATATCATTTGCACTAATTACGGGAAGCCATCAAACCTACATATAAGCGACATAGAAAATGACGATAAAGTGTCCTCCTAACAACTCTGCACCAGCTCACATTCGCCGGATTGCGATGGGTGCTGCGGAGGATTTTTCCTCACTCACCTTAGCATTCTCCACATCTGACCTGCCAAATGGGAGGAAATACTAGTACCTTTGCGATTAGATCCATGGAATTGGGGAAACTATTTTGTTAAAAACTAGCGAGAACTTCCCCCCTCACTCTCTCCCTCTATAACAATGAAAGATCAAAATATTATTTTCTTTGACATACGTATATCTATTGCGCATCTGCTCCCCGTGTCAGACTTATTATCTCCCCTCATAAAAACAGGCAGAAGCACGGGAAAATGTTAATATCCTTCATATTTTGCACAAAAAGTTATAAACCCCTAAAACTTTTATAAGGAAGGAGAGGACTGTGTAGTTCGGACTATGTTGCAAGTTTCGTGACTTATTCGATTCCCAGGCAGCACCTGCTATAAGATTTTCCTGTGGCGAAATATATTACTTCCAATCACAGCATATTGCACAAGGCTCCTTTAAAATGTTCGTGGCTTTGAATATGACAATTTAAAATCCCTTCAAAAAAGTTAAGGAAATATTGCAAACATTTTTTGCACAAACGTAAAGCTTCAAAGATCTTGCTGCATTTACATACTGAGTGATTGTCACTATCAGGCAATAGCCAGGGATGCTTTCCAACACTCGCAAAAAAGACTGTTTGACTCATAAAGGATATTTTTGTTGTTATTTAACTTCTACTTGCCGATTAGGTTGAAAATCGTTAATGTCGCATGTTTTGTCTGAGCCTTTCTCATACCTGTGAAAGTGTTGACCATTATTTTGTGAACAAATTCTCCAGAAACATTTTACGTTTTTATGTACGAGTATATTTGTCATTATTTGATGTTCCTTACGTAATAAGTAAGTGCTGTGTGATCGTATGGGATTGTATGGTGTTCAAATAGAGAAAATGTTGTCAAGCAAAAAATTTCGTGCGTTAAAAATCATGGTATAAAAAATTTGTAGAAATTTTCATGGTCAACCCCGACCGTCACTTGTTTTGCCCAAGAATTTTCTTGTTCCGGGAGACCTTTTTCCCATCCTCGGGATGACGTCGAGAATCAACTCACATGCCCGGTTATACGATCTTTCCTTGGAGGTTGGAACTGGTTTTATTATTCTTCTTCTCCATGAAATTCAATCAGGTCCATTTCATCTTGCAAGACAAGTGAAGGATGCTAACATTGCAGGTGTTTTTACGTGTAATGTAATTATAAATGTTCCGTATGATTGAGATAAGTCAGAACTTGAATAGGAAAAGTATTCCAGATATGACTATATGACCTGCGCTACAGAGTGAAAATAATAATATTCCCACAGGCTTCGTGTTATTGCAGGTGGATATTTATCATTTCTCGTGTTACAGTGCCTGTATACTGTATAATATAAATTGCAAGTATCATCATAATTATTAAAGTTCGACAAGAAGTTCATTTACCCGAATGAAATAAGCTGCAAAAGTTGATGGATACAATATTATTATTATTCGCCCCAACTTTCACAGCCGTACTCTATAGCCAACTGGAAAATAAAATCTTGCGCAGCAAGATTATTACCGATTATGACACAATATAATAATCGACAATGATTAACACATCAATAACTTTGATCTTTAATTAGCTGCATTATTTGATCAATATTTTATGAGGTGTAATAATCCCTTTTTGTTGCTGTGTATTTTAAAAAGGTCTCCGAGTTCAAGAAAATTTTTGGGCAAAACATTTGACGGTAGGGCTTAACCATGAAAATTTCTACACGAACTTTTGCACACGAAATTATTACACCATGGTTTTTTTTGCGCATGAAATTTCTGCTTGGCAATATTTTCTCAATTTGAGCGCCATATAGGCTTACGCTATTTTTGTATACCCATTATTGAAGGGCACTATTTTGAAAAAAAAAATATTGTTTGTAGATCATTTGAAGTTGACTGGAGGATGTGCCTAGGTTCATTAGTTGAGTCCTTCCTCGTAGTAAGTGTGTTTGATAATTTCATTAGGGATGATGTAGTGTACCTATAGTAATCTGCTGCTGCAACAGCTATAATAAGCATTCAGACACACTCTAAGGTTGAACTCCTGGGAAGCAGAACATCACTTCACGTATAGAAATGTCACTCGGTCTCCGCAGCCTCGTGAATGAGTTAATTACTGTAGCATCAATCCAATGCTGCACCCGATTAGATCTCACTTGTAACTAAAAGTGCATGGTAACACCCAAATTATATTGAAACTGGCCAGGGTGCATATCTGCTAGGATACTTTTTAGTCTACATAGTTGAGTATGGATCACATTTCCTTGAAAACCTATCTTGACCAAATTAATAAGAGCCATCTCTGGATAGTTTTGCATTTAAAATCAATACCCGATGGGCTGTAATCTCACCTTTCACTTTAATCCACTGAATGATTAAGATCTATGAATGCAGAAAAAGTAATATACAAGTGGATCTGCTGTTAGATAATATTAGGTAATAGTAATACCAAGAGCTGGTAATACTGCATGGTTGCCTGAGTTTAGTGCAAAAAAGCTTTGCAAAAAAGGTAGTAGGCTTACAGCATTATAATTTCATAAGTGTGACCTCAGGGCCATAGATATAACTTATCAGTCATCCTGCTCGAATATGTTTCCTGATTCGGAAGGAAAACCTCCGATGTATTCGTATGTGTCGCAAGCTGAAACGTTAAGGATAATTTTCGGGGTTACTGATATCACAAATATTTAGGATTCTGCCCTTAATTTATTACCCTTTATCTTAATTTTGAATATAAAAACTGTATGACTGTCGGAAAGTTGGGAGTGCACTTCTCACAAGTGGATTGATTCTTTCTACTACCAGCTCTTGCTACTACTGAATAATTTATCAAATTTGTGCGACATATTATTTACAAACAAATGCCAGCAACAGGAAAAAGTAAACCAAGAAACTGTCATTTTTCTATTTTTACTTGCATAAATATCTTGGCAATATCCTGGTTATGAGATATGTATTTTCATACTGAAAAAAGGTTTCTGTCAAAGCATAGTTTGCCATGCACACGTTATTGGTAGTTTTTTGGTACAATAAAATGAGTGTTCAATGTTACGCTCATATTTTGCATCGGCCTTACTAAAATCGGGTTTACTAAAGAGGTATTTTCCTTCTATCCCTTGTTTTTTTTAAATCGACTATTCCCTTAACTACACCAAATTGCAGCACTCTTACCCAACACAAAGTAATATTAATTCAGTGTTTTCTATTTAAAAATTCAAAGCGGACTATATGTGAAATCATTAGCAACTTGCTGTAGAACCTTACATCTTTTTTTGCATTCCTGAATGATCAGAGGGCGACTTTCATAAATGAAGAAATAACATCAACTGCAAATTTATTTTCCCATATTGGACAACTTTATGGGACAATCGAGAATATTTTTATGCTATTATTACAGGAATAGAAATGGTGTAGTATGAAATGAATTGAAATTTGCAGTGTGTGTCACAAGTGTGTCACATGAAACACAAACTGCTAAATTGATTGTTTAAATTAACAATGTTTAATTGATCTCGTGATGCAGGCAAGCACAGTTACAGACACAAATCATGACACAATAATGCAAGAAATAATAATTTCTTGAAAACAATGTTTTATATACGGTTTACAGGCAGCTGTAATTGATGTTGCAATGAGAGTGCGCGGAGTACCCTTGAATAACCTACATGAACCACTATTCTTTGGAGCTAGTCAACTGAAGCAGACACAGAATGCAATTTTCCCTTGGCGAAAATGCTTGATATACCTGCCAATATATGATTACAGAACAGCAAATGATAAGGTCAAACTGAAGAAATAAAATATTTTCTAATATAGCACATTAAGAAACTTCACCTGCCAAAATATACCGAAATATTTCTAGCACTGACTGCCGACAACAACAGCACATTTCTACCAATGCCTTTCACTGACACATGTTCAATATGACTGTAACATAATCAACATTATCTTTCTAGATTATTATGCATGGACGTGATCCAGCAAGTAAAGAGCACCACTCAGTTTACATCCCACTAATGAACTTATTAGCTCCATGCAAAGTCTTGGCAGTTCATTGTCTCCACTGACCACATTTTCTTCCACACACGCAAAGTCTCTTTTATCACTCACACCTGTATCATGTTACACCTCAAAGAAAATATGATCCTCCATTTAAAATAATTATATGCAATTTGGCAATCAGCTTGACTTGTACAAGCCAAGTTGCTCTTGAACTGCGCACGGTAGCCACGATGTCATCAGCCACTTTCTTGCCTCTTCTCTCAGATTGAAAGGCTGAAAAAAGGAGAGAGAGAAAAGGTATTAAATGGTTGACACACACGTTGGGAAAAGCAGATGCTGCACTGGAACTTCATTGCACCAACCTTTCCATCGCGAGGTTGCAGATAGGATTTGATGTAGTAGTTGGCGAAAAGCACAAAAAACAGGGTGGCTGCGAACAAGCACCACCAGGCGAAGATGATTGGGAAATCACAATCCACAAAAAACAACTGGCAAGCATGGATCAGCACCATGATAAACTGCACCTGAAATCGACGTGAAAAATCTTCGTAAGTTTCGTTGCGGCTAAAGATATAACGCTATGAATCTGTGAGAAAGGCAAGAAATGTGTTTTGATTAAGTAACACTCAGTTTTCACTATGATATGATCACATTTGAGTACCCCTGGCAAACCAGGTAATACTGTAACATTGAATCATTGATGATGCCAAAAGTAAAATCTTCTAAGTGTAATGATCTCGACATAGAAGCTGCACTTCTTTAGCTTAACTAAACTCCAAGTAATTTTATGGGTAATATTGAGTTACAGTTTGCTGAGAAAAATATGTCGTTAACTATGTACAGTGCCTACCAAAATGCAAACCACTGCAGAGACCCCAGGCCTGTTACAGGCCATCTCCCCTTTAGGATTTTTTCCCCTTATCAGCGTTTATTGTGTGTAAAATTCTACAGTAAATCTATATTATCAGTATTTGAAGAAATCGCAGCAACATTCTGATTATAATCAACGACACGACGTTTACACGTGGCCCAATCATCTCCAGCATGACTTTTGTCATTGGCAACTAATAATGAGGTGAAAAACGCTATCGTAATTTTGTCATCTGTTTCAAAATAGTACCGTACTTTTGTAGCACAGTTTCAGACAATATTATACCCTGTGATTTCCTTTAGCTACTTCAACACCTGGAAAGAGGAACGTCCTACTATTATTTCCCATCTCGAAAGGATATCCTGCCTATCGTCAAGTTCCTCATGAGGTGGTACAGTTTTGTTCCACATTTTATGGAGGGCGATATATGTGTTCACGAAAGAACTGTTACTTCTTCCCACTATAATAAATTATAGCCGGAAGTGAGATGATTCTTCGGTGTAATTGACCTATTGTCCCCAAGTAATGAGTGAAAACAAGGGAGTCAAGTAAATGTCTGAACCTTCCGTGCCACAATTGAAATTTCACTGCCATCACACTTACGTACGACTGATTGCTCTAAAATCCAAATGTTCGCACAACACAATCAGGCATCCAAACCATAATATTTTACTGTACCATTTGCATGATGGTAAGATACTGCTTCCACCACAGGTACTTCTGATACTGGGGTCCAAGAGCAGCCAAGAGGTAATAGCTGTACATGACTGAGTGCACAAATGTGTTGAGCATGGAAAGGAATGTACTGTGGCCACCTGGAAAATATGAGATCAACATCAATTAACGGGCCATTGCATATTAAGTAGTTGTCACTTCATTAATTCCATCTCTAACAAGAGCGACAGCTTTCAAGCATAAACGGGAAGGTTTGGGGCATAAATGGGAGCACGTTTGGTTATGGCGTAAGGACATGCTTAAATGACACTGGACTATTTTTCTTACTCTGAAATAATAACTTACCTTACGTAGGAAAGTTTAACACAGAACAACTTGTCATGAATATTAGCGTTGTTATACTGTATTACTGCTTCAAACAGAGAAGGATAATTTGGCAACTATTATTTGAAATATAAACAATGAAACTAGCTATTACAAGCTTGCTGACGTCGATACCATTCCCTGGCCGAAACAGTAATAAGAAAAGCACTTGGAAAAAGTATGTAATGGGTACACATTATGCACATGAGTCAGTTCTATACTACCCAATTTATATAAAACTAAGATTGCTGATATTGCATTAAAGATGCTGTACTGTGTCATTATTTAATGGGATTCAGTGCATCTTCGGTTTAATTATGGTCACTGAAACCAAGCAACCTTGCGTGGTATTCCCAGGAGTGCGGCTAAGGCAAGGATTTTTCCGTAATACAGTAATTTGTTAATCATATTAACGTAAAAATTGCAGCAGCGCATTTGAGATGTGAACTTTTATTTACTTTCGAATATGTAATTATGTCTTGATAAGTACTAATTTAGGGGACTAGTGCTCCAGGCGGCGCGGCAAGGTCGTATAACTTTTCGCTAAACTTTGGCAAAGCGAAGACTGATGAAAAAGACGCTAAGAAAATAGTACTGTAAAATATTCCGGTTTACCTGAGTGTGTTAATATGAGTGTGACAATGTGACTTATAATATGAGAGTATCCGGCGGATCTTACGTGCCACAGTAAACTGCAGCTACTATGGGAAACGGAACAGTGGCATAGTTTATTTCCATCAATTATTCCCTGCACGCCATCTGCTCATATTCAAGGCTCATAAAAAAGCCTTAGTTATGGTGTGACAGGGAGCTTTCAAGCTAGACGCCAAAGCGTGCAAAATAAAGCAGTTACTGTAGACACATACCTAATACGCGGCCAATAAATTCGCAAAAGGTGCACATTTCACTAGTAAAATGTACTGCTGGAGCCATTAAGTATTTAGGATGTGATGAATCATATGAAAATAATTAAGCGTCCTTTTTAGCAAATTATGCAGATTTGTGTAATGACTGGCTTGCAAATTTCCGCGCAGTTAACCAAAACTCAAGCACTTGTTTGCAAATATAGTGGCTGTGGGAATGGTTCGTTAATTCTTGACACACAATTATTATCGTTACATAACTCTTCGCCTCGTCCATTCGTCCAATAATTTAGCCCAACCACTTCGTCCGACGGAATTCTCGTAAAACAAACCATTTCATCCAAAGACAAAAGATAAATCTTCCTTCCGTAGTACTCCTCAAGGAAAGGTTCTCTGACAATAATATTATGCTGGAGAAAAAAACGTGCTTATTTCACTAGAACAACGTGAAATAATAATTCACTTTGGGCGAAAAGAAGTCTGAACGAGAATTCCTTCAGACAAAATATTAGTGTAAACCACCAGGGGTGGGCAAAGTTTTTGTTTTGTGGGCCTGTCTCAAAATTCTAAACCATGGAGTGCCGGTATATCAACTACAAGGAACGGCAAGTGACTACACAACAAACCTAGCGAAAAGTGGATGAAAAATGCTAAAGCTAAGGCTAAGTGCTAAGTAGTGAAGGGCTAAGAACTTACTAGTATGACGTATTGTATTTGATAAATTAAATGTCAATCACATTAACCTTGTCGACTTCACACTTCGGCAGACAAAGACAAAGACTTCCGCGGGCCGAACTTTGCCCACCCCCGGATTATACTCATCAGTTATACTCTCTATTTTTGAGGGAAAAAAGTGTCTGCTACGATGCCATAATTATTAGAAAAGTCATACATTAATTTCTACTTCATTAGATGCAAGGTTTTAATTAAAATTGTCTTGGAAAAAATTAGATAATGGAAATGGAGCTTCCTTGAATGCAAGTTGAGTAATGTAAAAACTTTCAGCCTGCCTGTATTGATTACTCTTTATTAGGCGGAATGAGAGGTGTGGTACAAATTCACGAATGCAAAATTTACGGATAGTGTGCTAAATCGCGCAAGTCCGTCTTTTGTTCCTACGTCATATGAAACAAATGTCGTTGTTTTCCTGCCCCGATTGGAAGCCGCGTAAATGAAAATAATTCCAACTAAGTTATACATTTTGAGCAGGATGTGTGAAACCATCAGGAAGAATTACAGCATATTTCAGATCACATTAATTACACTGGTTAATTCCATATTCTTTCCACTCGTGGAAAAAATTGGCTTCTGTAATCAATGTGATTCCCTTTTAATTGCATGGTCAAATTGCGAAACAAGGCTCTTTGCTCTGCTTTAGAACATGCGATCTATCATAGAATTTCAAAAGGTGATAATTTGTTGAATTGGTGAAGGTTTTAAGCCGGTAGTATTTTCTAATGCTGTTTTCCATGGGTGGAGTTGTTTCCCTTGTAGTTTGTTTCTTAAATACCCTATTTCTACGCGAAAGTGTCCTATTAGAGTTTGGATCCATTAGGCCTACAAGATACAGTAAAAGCGTGCTAATATTAGCTTTCCACCCATGCGAAAGACAGGAAATATTCTGCTGGTTAGAAGGCTTTTGTACGCATGGTGAGAATTATTTGCTGTTCAGGATATAAGCGACAAAACAAACATTAACCTGCGACTGTAATAATTCAGCCAAAAATGAAATCGACTAGAACGATTTTGTCCTAAAAATTTTTAGACATATCAAAGATCGACACGTGCGAGTGTATAGCGTATTCTGGACTTTCACAGGCATTTTTGTCCTTCAGAAGTGATATACGACATATCGCATGAAGTAAAACATGCAATAAAATAATTCTTGAAATGCTACTGGCATGCTCCAGTTTAAACTGGTTGTATTATGCAAGGAATAGAGGCTTCCATCTATGTTGTTGTTGTTTTCCTTTTACTGTAGCATAATCAAAACATAACTGTTTGTTCTGACGTGTAACATCTACGCATTTCATAAATTGACCACAAATACTTCGTGGCATTTAATTAAAGCATATCGTGTTTCCCTTCTCTTGAGATTGAGGGCCCACACTTGAGCTATTGACACAGTTAAACCTGATGATAGTTGTAGGGGCGCGGTAAAATGTACAGAAAATGGCGTTAGGTAATAGTTTACAACCTGAAAAATGGAACGGTTCTAAGAAAAGAAAAATTAAGGCAAACCAACCAGCAATAAACTTGACTCCAACCCAGCAGGCGGTAGGCATGATGGAATGATGAATTAAGTGCAATCTTGAGACTTGCTCGTTCTTTTTCCTTAGCACGAAAAATATCTGCAATAAAAAAATGAAGGCATGTTAACCAGTTTTCAAGGGGAACTGGCTAACTCCGTCCGTCTTGCGACTGGTTTCTCCACCCCAGTGGCATAATTCGTCCTCCCTTGTTTTTGTTTACCCCCACTATCGTTTTTTAAATCCCCCCCCCTCCCTTCTCTCAGTACATAGACCTCTCACCGTGTCTAAGAAATCCACGAGTTTGGAGAAATAGAACCACCAATAAGCACTGGCCGCCTGCAACAAATAAGAAAATGGGCGCGACATTAATTACCGCGTTTACAGTTCAGATCAGGGGCATGGAGCTTACCCTCACAGCATCTGGGTTATTAGAGTAGTCCACAGGTTGACATCTCAAGCTGTAGTGAGTCATCCAACCACTACATATGGTCTGCAATAAAAACAAAACGAACGTACTTGACTGGAATGTTGATTTTTCTTACGCAACTAGATCGTTGCATCACATATAGCAACAAAGGTCATACTTCTTTTCAAAGGTAACGAACCTCACGAAACATCCACATGCTGAACGCCGCTTGCAGGGCATTGTACAATATCATGACGTTCTTCAGCTCATATGGCTTCCTGTCTTTCATCCACCTTGGTCCTACTTCCCTGACAAAGTAGAGGTAGCCCAGAGTAATAAACACCGTTGTCCATGGGGAAGACATTAGGAACCATTCCTTCACCCGAGGATCTGCGCACACGAAAATTGACCTTATTAGTGGGTTTACGACACGATAAAAAAACACAGCATACACACGGTCTGTCACGATATAATATATTTTATTTTAATGAAACAAACAACTCACCGCTCTTGTAGTCCATCAGATCGTGATAGCCGTCGTATGCAAGCCGGATCAAGGAGGCCATGTTTGCTCACTTCTGCTTCCTGGAAGAAACAGGGACACAGCTCAGTTGCGTGGAATTCACTGACTCGGAGCATGTAACCGAACGAAATCGGCCATTGTATGGAGTAGGAGATGGTGGTAGAGGAGGGGGTGTTGGAGGAGAAGAAAACCATCGCCCCATAGCGTAATAAGCTCCACTTTCTAACGCTTTCAAGGATGCGAGTGACAGTAGCATACATACTTCACCTATGCCAAAAACAGTGGCCTGGTTTTTGTGGCGGGGGTTTTTTTTTTCTTTCTGAGAAGATTCGACCGCAGTGCAAAGCTGTTGAACTTGATAATTTGGGTGACTTTGCGGGGGCGTTAGGGTCTAATAACACATAGGCAGAGATTTCTATTCTAAATTTAGTGTTGGCGAACCGCAGTTTTCGGACGCGGTTCTTTTCACTCGAGTAAATATGGGATTAAAGTAAATGTGCGCATTGGCTTTTTTTTGCAAGTATTTTTCTCTGATGTTGCGAGATTCCGGATACACGTTGTGAGAATCAAGTGCTTGTATACGTTCCGTTGCTTTTTCGTGTAATGCAAGGCCATATGCTACCGATTTTCACAACAAAAACGATGTATTTTACTAGAAGTAATTGCTACGTTTTCTTGCGCAGATTTTACATAGTTCTCAAGAAATTAGAAAGAACAATAATTAATGACGCAAAAGAAAGTTTTTGAAGAACAATATATGCAAGCTAAAACTTGAAGGTTAAAATAATCCCAGGTTATTATTCAGAATCTCAGAAATGAGAGCAATTAAATGTCTCTTTAAACTTCCGTATTCGCATGCTGAAGTCGGTGGAATGTTCGGAAATTCTATCGTGCACAAGATTCAAACGAGAAGATAATTAGCAATATTATTCTGCATTTAATGCTTCATATCCTATATAAACATGCTTCATTACAGTAATGCACCAGTTAACGTGCATAAGAAAATGTATGTAGAATAATTACCATGTTATTCACAGATTGTACCGGCCACTTAATTTGGAATCAGCGTACACGACACTGCATACCGAAGCTTTCGATCCAATGTTTTGCAAAAAGAAATTATCGCATAAAATCCTGAACTGGAGGATGATTAGAGCCACATTTTGGTCAAAATTTAGTTTAAACTGGTTTAATATTGTTCTGGAATGATTGCCAATTTAATAGAAAGTTACGAGCAGCCCAGAAAGATATTAGAGAAACTCAAAAAATTATGCAATCTGCAGATCTCATCTCGAAATAAATCTGATGCGACTCTGATATAGTTCTGAATTTCAGGTCTTCACATAATGTGACCAATAATATTGTCGACAACTCCATTCAATCCAGTCACTAATCAATGTAGAGTAAATAATCTTATTCATAGCAAAAATTATAATGTTCAGCATTTACTTGTAATATGTTACAGTGACACAGCTTGATAAGCAAATGCAACCCTGTTAATTTGTCAATTTGTTACCACTAAATTTCTATTTCTAATTTATCAGTCAGTAATTATTGTGAAGGTCGAATATTCCAGCACGTGAAATAGTGATTAAGCGATTATGTGTCAGTAAAACAGTATTACAAATAGTACCATTAAATAATCTTAATTTCTGTGCGTTACATTTTTCCAGTACTTTCAGAAAAAATCATATTATAGCGATTTTTGTACTTGTGTTTCAGTATTTCTTACAAGAGAGTTAAATTTCGAAATAGTTAGGGTTGGCCTGTTACAGGTGTTACCTTGATATGCAAGATAATGGCAATAATGAGTCACGATTTTTCCTCCCCACGATAAGTCATTTCGGTCCCTAATACTTCATTGGGTAATTACCCAAGTACTAAAGTTATATAACGTACAAGCCATTCCAAATAATCGAGAAACACCTGACCGACAGGGAAAACCAGACTTTCCAAAAAGCGAATGGTGAATGAACTCTGGTCACTGTGGGTGTGACTGACCGACCTCACTAGCTCAAGGTCTTCAAGTATTCCTAAAATGTTTTTCTCTTTAACCACCTGCCCTGCTTCAGGTGTCCCTTATTCCTCTCTGTGAACTACTGACCTTATATACCGCGGTATCACGTCGTGTGTACCCATTATGCATCAACTCTCACTCTCTGTACAGCAAAAAAATAGATAATTACGGAAGATTATCGTTCGGTAAAGTACCTTTTTGTACGTCTGAATGAAGAGGATGTCATGTGACTTTTGAAGGCGAATGTTGCATAATGGCGTTTATTATGCATAATAATAACGTACAGTACACCACAGCATGACAATGTAACTTGGCATTCATGATTTGGAATGCGAAATAAGTGTAAGAGCCAAGAGTCTCATATAAGATCTGAAAAACATATTTAGGAGATATAACCACAATGAGCCTGTCATCACTCTTGATTTCACATCTTCTGGAGACACCATCAGTGTCGCACGAACATTGAAGAATGAGCATTGTAAACGTGAAACAAGGAGACATTATATATGTTATATAAGCTGTGCCGTTTCCTCAATGAAAACGCTGTTAAATGTAGGGCAATCTCTCTCATGAACAACTTTTCCCACGAAAAATTTTAATAATTGCCTCATATCCTGGAAGAGTTTCAGTAAAGGTGCCATTACGATGTTAAACACACAATCGCACACTTTCTAACAAAAATGTTAGAATCCCAAGTCTTCATAAGAATGTTGTTACCGGATAATTATCACATTTGGTGACATACATACCCCTGAATGATCAGAAATGGTGACAAATTGCTGGGGAAGGCCCAAATCCCAAGAAGATCTTGGTGGAGATCACCTTCACTTTTACCTTGGCAGCTCTACTGTGAGTGAGGGACTACTCTCGCGTGACGACTTCTTTATACCCCCCCCCCCCACCCTCACGAAGGAATAGCAAGTATACTGTTTGTTTCACTCCCCCCTCAGTCAAGACGTCATCAAAAATTCTAGCTTGCGTAACTTGCTTTTTAAAAAAACCAAGAGAGTCATAATAGAGAAGTCAATGATTCTTTTTTCGCAGCCATTGTGCAGATTTTGATGGGTGTCGTTGGGGATTTCCCGTAAGGAATCATCAAGGGCACTCGGTTTGTATGAGGTGGTGCAATGTGAAGGCTGATTATGGTTAATGAAGTGCATGTTGTATGAGCACATCGAATAGCATCAATTGTTTTTTTTTGTTTGTTCCATGCAGAATAAAAAACCTATTGACGCAATGATTTTTTGTATGGGGAGAAGGCCATGCAAGTAATATGCTTAGCATATATAATTTTTATAGATTATTTAATTAATAATTACTAATAACGAGTGGTTTCAATAAACCCAATATCTGCCTTATACATAACTGACCATAATGAGCCCACTGTGCATGGCAACTACGGTACCTTACATTGCGGTTTGCTATTAACAGTCTGCTTAAAATCTGAAAAAATCGGGCATTTTGTAGCTGAGCCATACCATAGGTCACTATATTCATGAAGTGGCAAAAATAGCAAAAATCTATAGTGCAAAGCAAATCACAGTCTATATTTCTGATATGCCACGTGCCTTATTGAGTGGCAATTGCGATTTATGTTTTATGTTTAGGGTAAACTTAAATTAAGAGAAATTTTCTGATTAGCCATAATGAGTATGTGTAAGTAATCAGAGATTTCTCTTAATATATTGTGTTAATACATTCACCATTTGGCGCATTTTGTGACCACCATGCATGCAAAAACATATTTATAGCGTTTAATGTTTCTCATTTGATCGTCATATTGTAGAATGTAGTCATTCAGTATAATTATGGTGATATTGATCACCTTATTGTGAGTGTCACTGACGCTCAAACAAAATTATGAATGCAAGAGAATCACTCGCGTAATCACTTTCACACTAGAAGAATATAAAACAAGCTTACTGCAATCCATTTTCATGTAACTTATTATTGTACTGTAATAACTGCGCGACAGCCACAGTTTCAGTTATTACCACTACCGGTACACATGTTTCTGGGAAATAATAATTTCTTTGGCCGCGATAAATAATTTTTCGCTTACTGAAATGTTTCAAATATTGCAAAATTTGTTATGTCACGCAAGCTCTATATACTAATAGGTTGACTTTTAAATGTACATTATGAATATATGAGTATTATATAGGAACGCAGTTTGCGCAAAATTGCAGAGCAGTGTGGGAACCTGCTTAAGCTAACATCTCATGATAATTATTTCAGCCTGAATGATCACATAGATCCATAGTGTGACGCATTGTAAAAAGTGGTTGCATTGCTGTTTCACCCGATTAATGTTCCGAGTGTCCGCAACTATTGAGCGTCATAACAAAAGGTAGCAGGCGGGCCTCACGTTTTCACTTGATGCCTAAAATAATTAGAGGATATTATGGTGTCGTTAAAAAACTGGCATGCTGCTTCAATTGGAATAATAATTATCGACGTATGAATTATGCAAATCTCGGGAATATATTGATCATCCAAAAATGTGTGCAGTGTAAGGCACTCTGATGCATTTATTTCTCCTTCCAAAAAGCAAATATTTCCATGAGAACATGATTTTATTGCACGATGTGGGGTATATAATTGCGTATAATACAGTATGTTCCCCTCCCACATTTCAATGTATCTTCTTGCGTTAGTTCGCCGAGATATTTCTATATCAGAAAAGTATCGAATAATATTGTATTTCGCCAAGGAGTATTTCTTAACTTTAACATAAAAACTATCATAGCAATATTGGCTCACAAGTCACAGCTCCGCATTATCCAACACCTCCCCGAGTTTACAAGTTAATGTTGGCGTATACTGTACCGACAGGTGCGGAAAAACTGATGTGATAATATTATTTTTGGCTCGTGTTAATAACTGATAGGCTGCATCTCACCTTGAATCGAGAAAAAATATTGCTGCATTTCCTTCCCCAATGAGCCTAAGTTTACGCAAGGACTACAACTGTTATCTGCTCAAACTATTCCTGCACCAGGATTTTGCTGCTATATGGTTTGATTTCGAGCCGATTAGACTCTTAAAGTCTATGGAATCCAGGACGCTGGAAGTAGTCAACCTCAGATGCCTGCATGGGTAGGGCCTGCATCGATCATATTCTCCGGCAATGAGTCACTACTAGTTTGTGTGTGGAGATTGAAGATAGTAATAAGTAAGGGATACTGAGAATCTGGGAAAAGCCAAGCATCCCAAAACGTGGCAGCCACATGCCAACGCCCAGACGTCCTTCTCATTTTCAACCAGAAAAAAAAAATTAAACACGAAAGAAGATGCTTTACGTATGTGGCCCATTTCCCTCATCCTTCCTTTCTTTCTCAGGTGGTTGTGCAAATCCAAATGAAAATTAGGTCTCGCACACGCGAACCTCTTCCTCTCTCGCTAAGAAATCACGGAAAAAAAAGGAAGCGAATTATGAAAACAGACCTTCACGAGAAAGTTTTCTCGGTCCCACTCTATGGTCAGCAATGCGCAAAACTGCGCAGATTCCTCACCTAAACAGAGTCTACAGTGCGAGATTCGTTTGAATCAGCGTCGCTAGTGACCTTGGCTCGTTACCATATTCATAATTTGCACAATTAATTGAAATATTTACGAGATATGAACATGTAAGTTACCGGTAGTACATAAAATTGGAAATAGGGATGAAAATTGTCGTCGTAAAGTTTTGCTGATCATTTGCCGGCTGATTCTTCAAACTAATTTTTAGCTAATTTTAAATTAATTAAGGGCCGGTTGTGTGACCAACTCGTGGTTATGCAATCAACCCTAAGTGGTTTAAATTAATTAGGAAGATGCTTAACTGCACTGTTCTTCTGCTGAATCATCTAGAATCCTCGTAGATCTTTCCCTATAATTAAATATTGCGTAGTCTATGTTCTTCAGCATCCTTTGGGTAAAACCCAAGTTAAGTTCACCTCCGGCATTAGCCCTCCTCAGAACAGGTCACGTGTTTCGACCGTTCGATTCAATCACCTCCCAAAAAAAGGGACACCAACCTACTTCAAGTTGAGGCCCCGCCTCAACCACAGAGGTGAAAGTCTGGCCCCTTTTTATGAATTAAAAAAACATCCTTCAATTGGTCAAATATCATCATACCTCACCTGATGGAAGCAGGAGATGGTGGGTCACTCAGGGCTCTCAGGTCACAAAAATCCCAGACAGAGGTCACAGGATGCACATTGCCCTGAGGGGTGGGGCCCTTTCCTGGTATGTCTTCTGTGCTGAGAGCAAGTACCTCTCTTCGCCTGGATTACCACCTGGCCACTGAGCCTCGGCCTCGTCTTCGGAGGCCCGTTTCCTTGCACGGCCTGTTGGACGAACGAGAGAGGGAGAGGGGGTGGAAGGTGGGAAAGAGAGAGAGAGAAGAGAGAGAGAGAAGAAAAAAAGAAGGTTACGGTCGAGACGGCCCACTGACCAACAAAGTCGCAGCAGCAGGACCGGTAGAGGCCGCTCCAGATGAAGGAAGAAGACGCGGTACTGCAGAAAATAACATTTACCATTCAGATGTTAGATATGTTAAAAGTCACAAGATTCGCTTGCATGTGCTTCATTTTTGAATTGAGAATATATTACGAGTTGTCTATGCTGAGAAGAAATCTGTTGCGGTTTTAACCAAGCAGGAAGTAGGTTACAACAAGTTACTGCCACTGTAATATTGGACTGTCTGATTCTCATAGACAGCTCATAAAGCGTTGGACATATTTCGTATTGAGAAGATAGTAGTTGGAGGAAGGGACTAATGAACGTTGATATCTCGGGACAACGCAACGTGGCAACACAGCAAATGCAAATACGGAAAAGCGATCCTATTATAAAGTGCTGCTTTAGGGCTATAAAGCAATACACTAATGGTGCAAAATAATACTTAGACTAATTAGAATAATCACACAGCCACTGCTTTTTGTGCAATGAAACTTTATAAGCTGGGTTTCTGACGTTGCAGTTGCTGATGATGTGATTGTGCAGGACAGAAAAAATATATTTATATATAAATAAATTGCTGTCATTAAAACCTCAATCATCATCCGTGTTTGGCAGTGTGAGAAGGAGGCGGATGTAAGGTTTGGATGTGGAATGAAGGCTAAGGATGTGAAGGCTTAAAAGTCACACGGGGATAGTTGCACCAAGGATGCCGCTTCATTTGGTATACAGTACTGTAAAATTAAGATCCAAAATAAGCATAACGATCCACGCCTTTTTTGTAGTGTTGTATGAATGGGTACTATATATGAGGAAAAGACAACCTCGCTGTCACTTCAGGGACACTGGACAGACACCTATAATGAAAGTGCATAACGCGTAACATGTCTTCCTGTAACTTCCAGAATGAAATAGTTTGGAGGGTGGCTCAAGAATGCTATGCTTATTGTTTAGTGAGTGCAGTACAAGGTTGCTATAAAAATATTTATGTAGCCTAGTTTCCTTTTATCGTACATTTTTGGCATTTTCAACCCATCTCAGGTCAAGGATTAAACACATTTTTACAGCTTAGACCTGTCCGTAGCACTTTAAAAGGACGTGTCTAGGCAACCTTTAGAAACCATAATTTTTGTAAGAAAAGGAGAGTAACTTAGCCTATATTAGAATAACTGCCTAGATGAACAGCTGAGAAATGAGTTTTGGATATTTAGAGCACATTATTTATCGAACGCTGTAGAAAGCAGGGAATGTTTCTCATTGAGAGTGATATAGACACTCGAAGCCTGCAACCAGGAGTTTGTGATAGGTTAGTGAGATTTTCAAAGCACTTTACTGACAGTATACTAGATTGAAGCCATCACCTACCAAACGACAACAATGTTGCCGCGCTGTTGTTTCTAGTAGGTTCTCTGAATTTGTGGAAAATGTGTAGCCACTGACCATTCTGCATGACAAATCTTCTCGCGTCAGTTACTCTCCCAGCCTTGAATTATGATGAAAAATTAATACTACAGTATACATGCAGACAAGGGTAATTATTTGCTTTCAAATATAATATTGTAACCAGATAGCTTGGTGATAAGCAATTGCCATGAACTTGACGACTTACCATGCTTATTTTTAAGTGCTCCTCTAAGCGTGAAATCTGCGAAAGTGTTTCATGGTCGTTACTGACACCTCGAAGGTTAAAATTAACTTATACAAACATGAAACATGAGGATATTAAAAAGAAGGTTCACAAAAAAGTATGCAGGCATCGTATCAAACGAAATGTAAGGAGACATAATACATTGCGGATTGACTTCATGTTTCCTGTACGTCAGACAGGACTGATCTGATATTTCGAATTTGTATACACTGCAATGAAGGTTTAACAGTTTTTGTATAGTACTCGTTGAAACTGTTTACCAAGTTGGTATTCATCATTATGCTCTCACTGGTGTTGCCTTATCACCACGAGACAATGAGTCACATAGAAAGTTGTTTTATTGAACCTGGTGATGATGCTGGGTTACGCAGGCCTAGAGGTAAACAGAGCCAGCAGCTGAGAGATCAAATCTTAGAGATAATTCTTCTTTGGTGTAACATGCTGCGTTGATCTATAGTGCAATAACTTTCACACGTGAAAGTAGAATATTTATAGCTAAATATGCAAAGAATAACATGTGGACATATTTATGTGGATTGTTAAATACTGTAATTATGCAAACTTCCGGTAGAGGGTAGATCATTACGCTTATATGTAAACTGGGGAAAGGGTGCATGCAATTTCATTGTGGGTTGACCATCACGTGATATTAATAATCCAGTACTGCAAGAGTGGTGGAAAGGGTGAGAAAGTATTGCACGGTAAACAGCTGTTAGGCAGTTGTTGCACTGTAATACAGGTAATTGTAATGGTTGTACAGTACAGTACATGCTGATGGTCGTGTTTGGTCAATTTCTCCCAATTCATTGTAATCCAATGACTCCAACAAATTGTTATCAATAATATTATGTGTAGGCTATTATAATGTCCACAATAGTACGAGTTACGAGTTCTCGCATTTTTCATTTGCTGCGTTTTATTTCGAAATTAGTTTTCCAGGCAGTACAAATACAGTAAGCATGATATAACAGCAATGTTTTCCTTCGTAATTTCTCTCTCATTTTCCTTCTAGGAAATTAGAAAACACTTTGTGCCACTACTAATAAAATGAACCTTACATAAATGTATGGTGCAATTATTATTTGCACAAAAACAATTCATTATTCCAGACTATGTTTTCTTGATAACACATTTACCTTGGCCTTTCGATCACTGTCACGATCAAGCTAATAATTACGATGCTTTGCAGCATTTCTGTGTTGCATCATGTGAACATTTAATTATAATACTAATGTACTTGAAACTGATTGTGATTACATAACAAGTGCAAGAAAGTGAGATGATTGTCAGTAATTTATCAAAAATGTTTTTTCGAAGACAAATAGAAATGTTGAATTTGATCTGCCATGTTGTTACATTGTTGTGTTTTTGATACGTATAACTTATTGGAAGTGTTTTCCGATTATTTATTGCTTTTTAAATTGAAATGTTCAATGTTAAAAGAAAAAATACCATAATCAGCACATCGTATTTCATTTATACTTCCCCACAATTGTGCATATTTTGCCCCATCGTCATGACCGGATTGTAGTAATGTTGTTTACAAGGTTGTTTACTTATTTAATTTGTCGCAGTGTCGTGCAGTCGTTCTCAACCTGCGCCTCTAGGTATATACAATAGTTTAAAAGAAATAAGGGTTTTTGTGCAAATTAATGAAAGCATTTCTGCTTCGGATTTTGAATACCGAATGGAAACCAAAAATATTTGTATTTTTTGTCTGAGAAAACATTAGGTACCTAAAGTCCGTGTCTATTACCTTTGGTGCGCCTCAGCTTAGTATTAATATGATCTGTAATTGCTTTTATGAGCAAATGTGAAGATTAGAATCTCGAGGTGAAGTCCTTTTTTCTGAGCAGTCATTAGGGTATACGGTATAATTTTTTGCTTCACAGTACGTAATTCATAATACTACTGCTTCGACGAGGAATGACCACAATAGTAAGTTGTCAGTTGCATAAGTGGAAGATATTATTATCATCAAAATTGGATCAGAAAACTGGCTTTAGTAAGTATTCGGCGGGGACTATATTATGCAACAACATCTAGGCCAATTTTGACCAAAATTTAATTAATTTAGTTCTCAATTTGAAGTACTCAAATCTGCCACAAATATATGCCTCTTTGCATCGTACACAAATAATGCCTCTTACCGAAAGATCGAAGAGCAATGATAATGCCTCTTTGAGCAGTACGGTACTAAAAAGACAGAATCACTCATCAAGGTACTTCCCTGCCTATGTCCACAGCCCAACAATGCAATGCAATAAAATACATTGTGAAATGCAGTTAGAGATTGTTCATTCCAGCAATCAATTTGAGGAGCGACAACAGTCAAAACAAGTGAATGTGGCCCTGATTGTTGGTTACGACATGTTTGTTAACATGAAACATGTCGTCGAGATAAACAGCCCATTTCTTTTTCACTCCCTTCGTGCAATGAGAAATTGGGCGTTCATGTATTGTACGCTTACAGTACGAGCAAAAATAAACGTTTTTTGAAGTATTCCTGCAGTATTCCTGACGGGTCTGGAAAAAATTGGAAAGCAAAGTACTTTTTATGACCCTGAATCGTTACAGTATACACGACTATACAAATGAACTGTCGTAAATTTGTGGCAGTGGTGGCTTTAACAATTGTAGCAAAAAATTAATCTCCACTCTTTTCTTGAGAGACTCTTTTCATAATTATGATTGTAACATTTTATGGAGAACTGCATGATTTGTGTGTTACAGGTCAAATTAGTAGCTTTTGTATGATATGGTACTGTTTTTCTCTATATAATTATATAATAACGTTAACTTTTATTTTGAATAATTTCTTATCCAAGTCCCCAAGCAATTACTTGCCTGACTAATAGTAGTTGGTCTCTGACCCAAATATTGATTTAGAGGAATATCAGTGTCTTCTGGAAGTGAATGTAGGAGGCTTGGAGAGACGCCATTCACTCTCATTCATGCGACTCATATGACCGCATTATAAGATCGTATAGCATTATCATGAACCATAAAGTTTCGTTTCAATTAGTAACAATCAACATTCCCTGTCAAAATCGCTCCATTAACAACACATGCTTTGAAAAGTTACCACTACAGTAATAATCCGATACATTTAAAAATAACTGTTTAGGGTTGGTTGTGTAAGCGCCTATATTGTAGGCTATAATCACGTACGGTGCATAATTTGCGGGTTTTCTTTAATTTGTCTTGACACTACTGGCCCTAAAAGTAACGAGCAATTGTTTTATGATAAGTGGGGGACAGCGTGGTTGTGCAAAAGATCTTCCAGCTGACCGTACGTATATGTGGTCAGTCAAGTTTGATAATAACGAGATTGGGCCCAAAGGAATGGCCATGACCAGACTGACCTACAATATCCCCCCGAGTTCAGGCGAAATGTCTGCTTCTCCCTTTTCCAGTCCTGCTATCATTCCAATGGGTGGGAATGTGGACTGCTCCACTTGCCAACCTTTTTTTTTTCTTTTATAGCGCACCCTCAGGACCGTTTCCCTCCGATGAACTTGTAATAATAATATCTCATTGCAGGTGTCCGGCCGATTACAATGGCGCCTATTGTGTGCTCGGTGGGCCCGTTCTCAGGTATCGTCGTCGCATCTTTGCGAAATTGCATTACAGTGCGGTACCGTACGTGCTCTGTCGCCTGTATAAAAAAAATAAAAAAGAAAGATAATGCGAAAAGTCCGTTTTGAAATGGTTGATGGTAATCATGCCGTACAGTGCCCGAAGGTTCTGTTAGTGGCCGGCAGGTGGCGGCTGTGCGTAACTCGCTGGTAGTGACCCCACATTTTCATTTCTGGAACTACAGTATGTGCAAAAAATTCGAGAGGAAACCCATTTCAATGCGACATTTGATATGTACCGTACTTAATATGGACACAGGCTAAGACACATTGCGAAAAGCCTTTCAAAACCAAGGTACAGTATACAGCTGACTAGAGAACTGCTAAAATGAAAGCCAAGTGGGCGTACAAGAAATCGATGGCGTTAGATTTTGCTCAGTAATGAGGGACGATAGTAACTTTTATTTTCATCTTTTGCCTTGGGCTTTTTGTTGGTTCCGTACTTTTAAATACAATTTTGAATAGGATAGGCCTAAGTGAAAAGTATAGTCATTTCGAATCATTCACCTGTGACGGCTGATGCATCAGATCTTCTGACGTTATAGGTAACTTGATTAATGGAAGATAATTATTTTTGCACACTATAATAATTCCTCAGGCCTTAGAAAGTAATTAATGTTCATAATATTAAGCCGCAAGTGTCTAACAAGCCCAACAATGCAAAATGTAACGATATATCTGGAAACGTGATTTGAATATTCCTGCATCACAAAGTTAGCTAACACCCACTGGACGAAAAGCCTGATGAGGAACTGATAACAAGGGTAGAGTTATAACGTACTCGTACGTACGTTGTACAGTTCACCTGCCAAGGGGGTACGCACTTCGGTACTCCGGTGTACACATGCAGTGGTACTCTTTGGTACTCTTCGGTACTCCTTAGGTACTCCCAGGTACCCTTGGTAGGCCTACTACAACCAGGTACTCCTTGGCTTTCCCAGACAATAAACATCTCGTAACTTCAGGAAGCTTTTCCCTCTCCTGTCGTGCTTCCAATCCCAAGGGGCTAAAAAATGGTGCCGGGAATCGAACCCGGTACCTTCGCACCTTCCACATGCAAAGGGAACGCTCTACCACTGAGATACACCCCCCACTTCGTAGGAGTTAATATTGCTTCATTACGATGGGACCTATGAACATGTTCATAACACATAATATTGAACATAATTATTTTCATGTAGGGTGACACCATGTCCAAATCTCCAAAAAGGACATAGAATGACGTGTACAATCAGTGGCGTTGCTAGTGTTGTTGTCACCCGGTGCGGCAACTCGTGGTGTCACCCGCCCCCCTCCACCCCCCTGTCCCAAGGGCCAGGACCCTCTCCCGTGCCAGACCGTACAGAATACTTGGTTATTTTTTAGTACTAATGAAGCTCTCATGTATATCATTGATTGCCATGTGAATAGTTGTCATGAAAAGAACAAAATTTAAAGGTGTACGAGGTGTGATCGAAAAGTTCCCGGACTGTGTTCATGAAAACATTAACATTTCCCATTTTTGGAAGCACCAAAAAAATTGGGCAACAGTAATAATAATTAATAATACTTCATACCCTGTTATCAGCCGGCGGCTCTTTAGGGGGGGAAATTTTTGTTTTGACTGGAACTCTTTGCTTTCATTTTATTTGCTTTTTGGGATAGGATAGGGACGGAAGGAAGCGGCTGTGGCCTGTTTTTTATACCGCGGGAATTTTCATACCACGTGAATTTTCATACCACGTGAATTTTTATACCACGGATATTTTTATACCACGTGAATTTTTATGCCAGGGAAATTTTTATACCACAATTTTTTTAAATCACATGAAAAGAAATCATAACAGGTTTTTTTTGTTTTTGGCACACGAATATTTTTTATGAATATACTGAAACACAAATTATCACATTCTTTTACTTATTATCACACTAATAAGGCTAAAAAATGTAACCTAAATCAAATATTTTATGGTGATTGTTGAATTTTGTGGCGCCCTTTCTTTACAATAAGTACATGCTGGAGAGAGTGTCAGTATCGAAGTAGCGCAGTCAGAGCCGTCTTAACTGCACGACAGG
Organism: Catajapyx aquilonaris; assembly: GCA_000934665.2. Taxonomy (NCBI): domain Eukaryota; kingdom Metazoa; phylum Arthropoda; class Diplura; order Dicellurata; family Japygidae; genus Catajapyx; species Catajapyx aquilonaris. Next base: position 1,476 of record KZ538065.1, on the reverse strand, counting down.
CTCCCGGGCAAAGCAGGGCACTGGGCCCCCCCACCCCCTTGCTACATAATCCCTCACAAGAAAAAAATGTAGTAAATGGTCGATAAAATAAAATAAACAACATGTGTATTTTAAATATACTGCTGAATTTATTTGTATCAGTGGTTAATCAATAAGAACAAATAGTCTACTAGTAGTAGTTGAAATTGGAACAGAAAATAAGTAGTGTCATGGAGGGCACGTGGCCTATGGGGCTGTGGCTCACCCATAATATGGTGACCACATGCCTCCCATTATTAGGTATACCACAGTTCATTTAAATGGGTGAATAGCTAATATGTATATCTGGGGCCATTCTGCTGGGTTTTCTGATTTTCCGGGTACACCGGTGAATTCATTAGCATGGATAATTCTCGGAAGTAAAGTACGTATTTTTTCGTGATATCTTTATATCGTATATCACTTGGAGATTCTTTGCGCAGCTCGGGGACAGCCCTACTAATGTAATAATATTGATAAAACTGCACAAAACAATGCAATCCTGACCTTTACTCGCCGCCACATTGTCCCATTTTTTCCAAAGTCTCATCAAATGATCTCACATCACAGCAATATATTGATCTTCAACGCGCATAGTTCATATCCCAAGTTCCAACTGTCCCAAAGGGTCATAATAATTATGTCCTTTATTTTCTAGCAGCGCTGTTTTAAGTCGTTAGAGGAACAGGAAGGATTCTATTTGTCAAGTGTCACTGCTACATTGTAAATCACAAAACATTAAAAGAGCATCACTGATTAGTCTCTCATGGAGCGTCAATTTTTAATGCGCTTTTGATACTTTTTTGTTGCTAAAAAGCACCAAGAGAGCATTAGAAGATCATTAAAAATTGATGCTCCATAGGAAACTCACCAATGATGCTCTTGGTTTGAAATTTACAGTATAGCCGTGTAGGAAAAGAATTCTTTCGAGCAGGCTGACCTCCCGCTGTAACTGGCTCCAAAAATTATTGTAGGTCCCAGCTTTGAGCTTTCCCAGATGAGATGCATCTGTGAACCCATCCCAACCTTCTCAGAAGGGCCCATGCCAAAAGTGAAAGCGGTAGTGCAGTTTTCCAAGAAGTCCTCCTACTATCCTTCTTTACTCTTAGGTCTGGTCCTAATGATGAGTTGAATAAAATTACTCTTAATTTTCTAATTTTAGAGTACAAGTTCTCTAGTATATAGGATCGTACGGTTTTTTAATTTAAAAAAAAAATCATTTTTTTTTCATTTTTTTTTTACAGCTAGTCGCATGGGGCCCCTAAACGCCTGGGGCCCCCGGGCAAGTGCCCATCGTGCCCATACGGTAAGACGGCACTGAGCGCAGTGGTCTAGTGGTTAAGACTCTCTCTTCGTAACCTGAAGGTTGAAGGATCGAATCCTGAAAGGAAGACGTCGTTTCTTTTTATCGCTATGGACCTTTCTCGCTGTTACTTTATCTCTCATTTCACATTTATT
>KZ538064.1:15192-143048 GCA_000934665.2 Catajapyx aquilonaris | reverse complement strand
TAATCTTAATGGAAACTTTTTATCACATCCTGTGTATAACCCCACCACTCCATTTTTTGGGGGTGTCCCAATATTTTCAGATCAGAGCAAGTACCTTTTGGCTCAATGTTTTCTCCAGTTCATACAATTTTGAATGTTTACTACAGTTGCATCCGGATATAACACCCTCGGCTATAACAGACTTTCGGTTATAACATATTCGAAAGGCCGGTCCTGACATGCTTCTATATGTGGCCTGTGTATTCGGCTATAGCAGACTGATTTCCGTGGTCCCTTAAAGTCTGTTATATCCGGATTCAACTGTATGTGTATATAGACTACGAAACAGGCATAAATCTGGATGCAGTGACATGCAAAATTACCTCAAAGATAACCTCTTCCTCTGGGTTGGCCCAATACACTTCCTGCACTTGCTTGCTCTTCCCCTTCTTGCCTTTCTTCTCCACACTAACTTTATGCAGTTTTGCAATAAGCACAAAGTATCCAAAGTTGAAGGGCATGTTCCTCTGGTTGGCCTTCTTGATTTCCTTCCTCAACGAGTCAAACATAGGGGCAGCCACATTGGCAGGGATGTTGATGAACCGCTCATTGATCAGGAGTCCAAGAGCGCCATTGGACTCGTTCTGGATGGACTGCCTGAGGAACTGCGTTGGCTTGTCAGCGTCGCAGCGCGTCAGCAGAAGTGTATGCAGGTCCTTGATGCATTCCATGCCCTGGTGGAAACAGAGGTTTTGTTTATCACAGAGAGTTGGGGTGTCTGGTTCCATGACGTGCAGTACCTGTTTTGAGGTGATGTTGACAACTGTAGTAAGGCCAAAAACCTCATTTATGTCACCTCCGTCATCACTCCCGTCATCTTCCGGCACTTCAGATTGCTTGAAAAAGACACCTCAGGTCATTATTCGACAACTACATTAGGCCTACTCACAACATATGGCACTGGCATTACTGTTGCAACTTTGCATGCGACCATCGTTACAAATTATTTTGATGAATTGCAGTTAATGAAGTCATGAATTATTAGTGTAGCGCCCAAAATTAATTCAAGCCAAGAAGGCATTTGATGCATGTGCACCGACACTTTGTTGCTTCAGTCACCTTCAACACGCTTCCGACATAATTTTGTGCCAGTATTAGATTGGTGAGTTCATCCACATCTACATGGGCCTTGAGGAACAGCTGGTGGAGGAGTCGCTTGATCCCATCAAAGTCTGAATCCAATGGTGTGCAGGCCTCAAAGTCAACTTGCACCATCTGCCAAACGAGAAATTAAGACACGTGACGACCACGCCACTTTTTCTTCTTCTTCTTTTTCGTGCACATATCCTGTACCTCCGGCTGTTCCTCCCCATCTTCATCGTTGTCCAGCAGGTCGCTCCCTTCCGACTCCTCCTCGTCCGTCTCCACGTCCTCCCCGTGCAGCCTAACCTCGTCCACGTTGCGCTTCTTCCTCGACGACATCTTTTTCCTTCGATCCTCTCTCCGAAGAAGAGCAGTGTTGCCAATCGCGAAACACTGCCTCCCTCAAGCGGAGGGAAGGGGAACCCATCGTCTTTCCCCCTCCCGACGGACAGGTGGCAGCACCTGCCCACTTTTTTTGCTCTCTCTCCTTCCGCGATGTGTCCGCGATGATGCCATTGCGAGGCCACCGCTACGGTGAGGCCGTTCGTGTCAAGGCATCCTAGCTGACCCTTCATCACGTTGTCAAAGCTGCATTGGTCCGGGAGGCATCTAAGGAAGGGGACACGCGACACTCTGAGGCTATGGCTGCAAGGGGTGAGTATCTGCACGTGGGAAGAATGGGGATTCGATCATGCTGTTGTCGAACTACCCACGTGAGATTTAGGATTGGAAATTGGTTGCTCAGAACTTAGGAACACTCCTTGTGCAGCACCGTGGGGCTGCAGTTTCTCCACCAGTATAATTGGAGCAATGGTGTTGGAATGTTGATAATAATTAATTTTTAAAATGTGGAACTCATTTGTAGATATGGACTTGACAATGTTGTCTGACGTTAGTAGGTGACATTGCTTCGCCATATGAACATTCATGTACGCATGACACTTGTTATGGCCGACTGATAAATCACACTTGATCTAAATACTGATCATGGCCATTTCATAACCTCCCGACTACATAATTGAAGAATGTTGATTGAGCATAAATGTTGCGTAAGAATAGTCCGGGGTCGTAGACAGAGGGTTTTCTTTTCTTTCTTTCGTATTTGGCTACCATGCATTGATACCTTGTTGGTATGTCTATTTCTGTACTTAATAATTGGTACAGTGCTAACATAGCTGTGGTTGGGCCAAGTTCATGGAGGAGACTCCATATGCATTGCATAATGCACAGATGTAAGTTGAAGCTACTCCAAGTGTCAGTGGTTCAAATATTGCAAGAACTAACGATGCTAGTAACTTGTACAAGTTCATAGTATGTCTGCAGTGCTTTAGTACAATGTTTCTTTTTTGTACTTTTTAGGCTCATGCCCCACTTAGAAAGTAGGAAAAGATCCTGTGGACTATACATTGGCCCCTAATCCTTCTTATTGTAGCACATATTCATTCTCTTGTATTTGAGCAAAGAATTTGAATTTTTAATCAGCTTCTTGCACACATGGAGAACCCTATGGGCCCACTAGTCTAGTGACACATTGAGAACTACTACCTTATTGGAATGAAGCATGTTCATATACTTTCTTAGGACTGATTGTGTGATAGTAAATGTAAAATAACTCGATCATTTGCTGTCTGTTATTTAATGACCTGGAAGTGATCCATATTTCATGGGTTCATTGAATGCCAGTGGAAAACACTAGGTACTGACATACTGTACATCATAACTTTAAGGGCATTTGTATAATTTTACAGTAATGATGACCACATTGAGGCAGGCCACGCAGTGTGTAGTGGTTAGCACCAAAGTCTTGTACCGCTGAGGTCCCGAGTTTGACCCCAGTCAGTTGGAAGATTATTTTATGTGTTTTTCCCATGTTTGTGTGAGTTTATTGGGGTTCTATTTCCTGCCACAATCAACGCCCATTGGAAGTGGAGGAATTGAATCAAGTCAGGTGTGTAAAAGAGGATACCCTTAGGGTCTACACATGGGCTGGTTTAGTTTTAATATTAAGGCGGCACCAATTAATACCAGGTACTGGATCATTAACATCCAACAAGGCTTATGATGCCTGCAAGGAGTGTATAAATTTTCTGACATATTCTGCTGTGTAAAAAACATCAAACCCCTAACCTACGCTCTTCAGTTTTCATTCGTGTGTGGCTAATTTCATTGGGGTTCAACGTCAATGAGGCAAAGATGAAAGGGGGAAATATGTCAGCTGTCATAGTTGCAAGTCCTCTGATGTTGTTATATATTCTGTTCAAAGAAAGTTCATCAGTCACATGTTACATTATTTGGAAATATTGAGGATGAAATGGCCTTAGCAAGATTTTTTTTTTTCTCCTCCGTCAATGGTGCAGAAGGAAATGTGCAGTTGAGCTTTGTAGCTTAATTAGTCAAATTAATTGGGGATGACTAGTTTGGAATTTTGTCACATCATTGAGTTCATGAGAGTGGTGTGTAATTGCATGAATCATGTCTCGAGTAACATGCTTCCTGCACTGTAAATGGACTGCGCGTTCTATTACCTGAGGCATGTTATTTTAGCACTGTAAAATTAACAGCCCGTAAATATAATGGGTTCCTTCCTTTGTACAGTGAAAGCTATACATTTTTGCAGTGCTGGATGCATTATTGTACGAGACACTGTGCTGCAAGTAGTAAGCACAGACATTTTTACAAAATGTTATACAGCTGAAAAGGAATCAGGCTAATATGTGGCTAGATTTTGTTTTGTTTTATTTTCAAGGTATGATTAAGGGCTTTTAAGGAGTTTCTCTTAGAGTATAAATCAAAGTGTAAAAGCTGAAAATTCTGCTAAAATTTTTGGATATTGGGTAGTGAGTACCTGACATATTTTGATCAAAGGCGACGATATCTTTGAGGTATCCTTATGCCAGTAATCAGTATTGCTCAGATTTGTAATTTGCAGTTTTACTGCCAAATCACTTATTATTATTAATTTTTATATTTCTTCAATTTCTTTCTATTCGAGAAGTAAAAAGGAGGCAGCAATTTCTTTGACCGTTACCAGGATATATTAATCATAACTAACGTGTTTTTCATGGTCAATGGTTTTTTCATGGTGCATTAATGAACACATGGGTCGTAGGATATTGAAAGTTGAGCCTGTAACCTTGGTTATACAGCTGCCTGTCATGTTCACACAAGGCAATACTCTGTCTCAGTATATAGAGTGGTGCTGCTATACGTTTGCAGTTACAAGTTGTAGCCTATCAAGTGGATGTGTGAGTCAAATCAAATGAAAAGAGTGATTTTAAAATATTGCCATGTTTAATTTTTTTTCATTCATGTTATGAGTGATCAGCTGCATTTTGATTGAGCTGAATAATGTGGCACATTATGAATTCCGGTCACTCCTCTCAAAGCATGAGCAAAAATACCCACACTTACTGCCACCTCATACCCTCATTGTGTCGTAACCAGTATTGTGTTCCTCTGCATGCTATCGCATAATAAATTCTTTGCGCGTCATGAACTGTTTAAAAATACTGAACCTTGCTATTATAAACATGAAAGTGACAGCTTGTACATCCTTAGCTCTTCATTACACCAACACCGCAGGCATGAAAAATGCAGTTCCTATGACGAAGAGGTGACCATAAATAGTTCTGAGCTTTTGATGCAGTTAATTTTTGCTCTCTTCATTTTTGATCTTTACGATATTTACCCTGCGTGTAGTGAATGTCGTTCTAAATAATTGTGTGCCTCGATATTGGACATTTTTGTGAGAGAGTACAGGTTATTAATTGAATCGGTCATTTGGAAAAGGGGTCATCTCCAGCGCATCTCCAGAGGATATGACCCCTTTTCAAAATGACCGATTCAATTACAGCCTTCACTACTTAAACTTTAAACGTATAAAATTTATGCCCATTTTACTCTATTATTATTATTATTATTATTATTATTATTATTATTATTATTATTATTATTATTATTATTATTATTATTATTATTATTAGCCTTTGTTTTGCAACTAATTATTATGAATCTGAGGTTTTTCTGGCAAGAGCTCTTTACTTGGTGGAGGAAGTTTTTGAGATTCATGACCTTCCATGTAGAAAAAAACTCAATGCAATTGATAACAGAATGTAATTAAACAACATAGCATGCTGTAGTCCATATTGTAACGAGAATTGAACGTGGCAGGGACAAGGAATTCAGTTGTCTTCTTGGCATCCTTCCAGTGCGTATGCTTTTAAAGAACTATAGCTAAGCACCCATTGCATTTGCAGGTTCATTTGAAGAAATCATTTCTGCATGATTACATGTGCTGAGTTTTGTCACAAGTTTTGTAAGTGGATTGCATTAATATTTTTTCAGAATCATCACACCATCGCGTCCACTTTGGCATCCCTGAGGAGAGCCAGTGTGGTTCTGACAATGGACACACTGTTGTTCCCACGAGAACAGCGACTCCTGACGAGGTCCTGGTAAACCTGGGCTTTCTGAAGGCAGGAAACAAGTACGATGTGACATTCCAGCTTCCCCTTGACGACTATGGCCTGGGTGGGGGAGGAGGTGGGGAAGTTCCCATCCCCTTAGAAAACATGGTTCCCAACCTGTACCTTCAATTGATGGGAATCAAGGTGCTGGACAGGGGGATGGTGGAGGTCAAGGTTGAGGTCACGGCTCCCAGAGACAGGCTGCTGGAGGAGAGGCTGGTGCTGGGAGTGCATGGGCAGCCCAGCAGGAATCTCTTGTTCATCTTTAAGGCAAGGGTGCTAGGTAAGATGCTTATTTTTTCCCCTCCAAATGGTACGTCAGTGCATCAGCAGAAGTAATCTCAATTAATGTGTTGTGTCAGAATTAGTACACTGTAATGAGCGCAGAGTAGGTGTTTATATATTTTTAAAAAGTGGTTGTAACATCTTTTTTGAGATATTGCTATGGAAAATTATGCAAAAGGATTAATGTTGTTTGAATATTTCATATTTGATTTTCATTACTCCTGGTAATGTTTGTAAAGTATACTGTATAAAAATTTGAAGCTCCCATATTTATTCAGTAACTCAACTCTCCCAGGAATTAACGTTGTGTAGGTGGATTGCTCTAGCTCTGTGCAAACAGCCAATTTGATTTTTTAACCTTTTCAATGACAGGAAAGCTTTGGGGAATTTATTACATCGAACAATTTTTCCATTTTTAAAAGGTTTATTGCACCGAGATATGTAAGACCTGGGAAATTGAAGAGATGTTTCTTAAAATGTTTGAATCATAGGTTGACTTAGAAAACATAAATGAGATATTAGCAGCCTTCATATGGACCATTTACTAATAAACCTCTAGCGTAATTTCACGTAGCATTCTTCAATTCCTTTCAATACGTATGGGTAGTTTCTTTAAAGATAATGCTCACAGTTTCAAGCGGTGTCCAGAGTTGCTGCACCACAATGTTAAAGGCGAGGCCACACTCTTGGTCCAACTTGCAAGCTCATTTACTGCTTTAAGAGCACTTGCCAACTTTAATCAATTTAAACCCGAGAATACGGCACAGGGCGTCACGCATATTGAAATCTCCCAGAAATTAATTATGTGCTGCAAAGTTCACGCTTGCTTATCATCCACTTCATTGAGAGTTGAGTTCACAATATCCGTGTAATTAAATACAGTTGAGCAACTTTTCCTAATGAAGAATTCTCCTCTCTCTTTTTTTGTTTTAAGGAAAAGGACAGGGGACACCGTACCTTAAAAATGGGATTACATGTGTGAAGGTCATGCAGGAGGATGACTCGGAAATGTCAGATGCCTGGTGAACATTGGTGGATTAATGTTCCCACACAAAAGCTGGGCTGTTTGGAGTGGAATTTAAAAAAAACAGAGAAAGACATCTGGTGGCAGCTTTAATGTAAGAAGAAAGATAAGGTCGCATTATTATTATTACTATTATTGGGGGATTTGTCTACTACCTCCAATGTTCCTGTTTTCATATTGAAGTTCCACTTGACATGTTATTAGCAAGAAAAAAAGTTGACAGACGTGCAGTGCCAAACTATAGCTCCAATATTAGGATTTCTTTATCAAGAGTGGGACAGAACCACTTGTTATTAATCCGCACAGAAGAACCAAGGTGATACTTGATTGCATTTCATAAGCCTTTTGGTTCAACTTGTAAGTTGATTGCAGTTGGAGTTCAATCTACTTCCTCACAATTTACTTTTTAAGTTTTATCAGGTGAGCTGCCACCTGCTCATGGTTTCAAGGCTGAAGCAAATGAACAGGGTGAGGCAATTGTGTAGAGATAAGCAGGAGAGAATGGGTTTTTAGGCCTGCCGCAGTGCTGAATTTTTACCCCTGTCAGGTTTCTTGCATAACAACGATTTCCCCTCAGTTTTTCAACTCTCACAGAACTTTTAGTCAATGAATATTCTATCAGTTGCCATTCCCTTTTTTTGCCAACTTTTACAAACTTTTTCTTCATTGCAAGTTTTTTTTTGTGAGAGTTATTTTGACTCTTAGTGAAACCCATTGAGTATTTCTTTTCAGTTACCAAGTGATAAGGATTGGTGAAGATCTTCCATATGATTGTGGAGACGATCCCAATTAGTTATGTTTCTATTGACTTAGCTTTTAAATAATTCTGATATTGAATTGTGATCTGTTGCATTTTCGAATGTAAGTACGGATACATTACTACACATGTGATATGTGATATTGCAAGCCGAAATGTGTGTTGTGAACGCTGCTGGGACTATCTGAAGAAAAAGTGCCTTTTGGAAGTATTGCTATCGCATCAGTGTATCTCATCTTCGTGACATGTACAACTTTTTTCACTTTATTTAAATCATCATGTAGGTGTTTGCCACTAGCCCCAAGGGCAAGTACAAGTGTAACTTGCTCATTGAAATCCTTGCCATCTGTTTAAATGTTTCTGTTGGATACCTCTTTAAATCAATAAATGGAGGGAATGTGGGACCGAGTTTGGTTCAGGACCAGTCATCCTTTGAACGCATTTAACTTGACAGGGGAACTGCAAGAGCTGGACCCTTTCATGAAAGTCTTTGTGCAGCAAGTCCTTTGCATCTCCGTATCTACAAGTGATGGAATCATCTTGAGCTCTGTCAAGGGCATACTCAATCAGCGGTACTAGTGGTTTCTGCACCCGCCAATTGTCCTCGAGTTTATGTTGCAATCAGGTGGAGCAGGAAGCGTAGTGTGTGCACATCTTGGTTGGGATTATTTTGAGTTAGTGAGGGTATTACATCTCTGGATGCGATGTTGTTCAAGTAGACTTTTACATGCTTGATTAGATAACACCTTAGCAGTCTCCACTTAAACTTATAGACCCTGAAAGAGTGCTTTAAAGTGAACATTTGTGCTACCTGTAATTGAAAAGGGAATTTTTATTTGATAAGTTACATTATGGTAATTCAACTTTATAGGAGTTCCAGACTGTGAAACTTGAACTTTGAGATTCAAGCAACTTGTGCAGAGTCTGTAACTGCAGCTAAGATGCCCCTGACCTGAAGATTCCTCTGCGTAGTATTTTAACAAGCAGGAACTAGGAGCAATCAAGCCAAAGTCCTGCACTCATGCTTATACATCTCCTGTTTAATTGGAATCGCAATCAGCTTTAGTGAATGGCTTATAAGTGAACCCGAGTAAATCCTTACCTCGTACAAATTTAGCGAAAACTGTAAGTTCCTTCTGAGTAGCTGAATGTGGTGATAAATTGCCTCGGGTCTTTAAAAAAATCATTCCCTTTGTGCAAAGATCTGTGTTTTGTCAATAGTACAATGGGAGCTGACGTAACGCGAGAAGCAATCAGGCAAATTTCATTCCAGCCATGATGAGTTTAGTATTTTGAATCGCCCAAAAGCACATTTTGGTAGCCACATCTGCACCTTAGTCCTCTTGTTTGCACCCGGCCCATTAAGAAGAGGCTCCATTACTCAATTCTTCAAGCTGGGAAAGAAAACAGAGGCTGTCTCGTAAGCTTCCCCATTCCAGTGAAGATAATGCCTTTCACAATGATTGGCATTGAAGTGAGCTGGTTTGGATACCAACTCGTTAACACTGCAATTAAAGAAGGAAGAGGTCGACACTGCTCATTACCACTCACAAATGAAAAGCAAACCTATTTTTTTCCCCTCCGTCCTTCTCATCATATTTTCCTTCACTATTTTTCAGCCAGAAATGTGCTTCCGAATGGTTGGCCACATGTTTCCGAATCGTAGTCGAGGGTGGTGACACGACGTGCCTTTTTATATACAGAGAATCACAACAGGTCGTGACATTGTGAAATTATAAAACACTGGATTGCAATGGGCAGTGCGTGTCCGGGATGGGAAAGGTGTATGATGGATGGGAAAGTAGACGAGGATAGCAGCTGACTACATAGCTGATCGATGAGTCCGGACGACTCTCTCCTCAGTTGTTTTTGAAACCCGGACCCAAACTCTAGTTCTACAAATCATAGCCGGACACATGTTGAATAAGCAGTCCGGTCTGATTGCTGAATATACATTATGTGTGTATGTGTGTGTATTGGTGCATTGTATTCCGGGTCAATCCTCGCCAATTCATCGGGCTTGCTTTTGATTAAAGGCCGCCTAATTAAACGATTGGCACATAACTAGTTGGATTACAATGCGGATCAAGCGATCGTATGAAATCCAATTTGAATATTGTTGGGAGGTGGTTGCCGCCACTCTCTCCCAACCCTGTCGATCGAGATATTATATTCACCTACGTGTCAATAAACACGCGTTTTGTGCCGGGCTGATTTCAACAAGCTGCAGTAATTGTTCCCCCGGAGTTCAAATACTTTGCTCATAATACTTTTCATTGAATAAATTATGGGTTGATATTTGAACGTACGTAAATGTGACGCTTTTCAACTCCCTCTTGACTGTGACCTTTGAAAGTTTATTTCAAACAATCGATTTCATGAGCACATATTTAATCCCACATTCTTGAAGCCCCCTGTCCTTTGATTATATGCACAAAAGTTGGAAAAAAAAAAAGTCTCCTGGGCACTGCACGACCTTTAACGAGGTGATTTCCCNCCCCCCCCCCCCCCCCCTTCCAAAATTTCACATTGTCAGTGCTGATGGTCGAATAGTACCAGGATGCGTTTGTCCGAAGCTCTTTTTTTGTGTACATGTAATACGTGTTTAAGTCCCTCGTTTCGTAGATCTTGATTAGGGCTCCCTTACCTGTTGACTTTGGAAAGAAAATTGGACAGGTCATCTTCAGGAGCGATTGGATCCCTCCATGTTGACATTTGGTCCGATCAAGCGTGAAGTTCGGACAACGTCATTACGACTGGTCGTCAGAAGAGATGTATAGGAATCAGAAGGCTTTGAACCCTCTCAGCCTACTGATTCCTACATCTCCTCTGCGATGGGAAAGAAAGCGAATTTTGTCACAGCATATTATGGGGTCACCAGTGTAGGCGGCTTGATATTTTATTTCATATCAGTATTTGTGAGGCTTGTCCTTTGCTTTTGAATTCCGTCTGCATTGGCTTTCTCATTCTGCGAAATAATATAAATTCAGACAGTATGACACTCTCTTGGAACAATGTACTGGAATTATACAGAATATCTTGTTGGGTTTAATTGTACGTTGATTGTGTTTTCTGATTATTGTACTGTACAGATGCTGCATGCATGATAGGGTCCTACACCGGAGCTTGAAGCTGACGCGACTTGACCTACAAATTCTGCGTCTGCTAATATTGATGTTTGACTGATAATGGCACTCAAACAGTTTTGTATTGGGTGTGTGTGTACATGCCTTCTCTTTATCGCCCTCATTTGCATTATTTATGCGCATTTTTATTGTTTGTGTAGCTCATTGCGTAACTGTGTATCTATCAGTAATTTGAATTTGAATAATTCTCACCGCAACTAATACATTTGACAAACGGCACGTTTGAAGCATGGCCTGTCACGTTTTGTTTTAGCCAGAACCCCGAATAGGTTTTCGATTCTATAGTAGCTTCGAGTGCGCATCATGTCCTGGCCGTTTTATTCGTGACGCTGAATACGAGATTTATAGGACCCTCCCGAGAGCTGCTGTGTATGCTTTGTGTAGCAAGCACGTGGATTGAGACGCGATGGTTCGGTTGGATGAGCCCTAAGGGACGTGTATTGCTCTTTGAGACATGAACGCGCTCCACCAGAGACCGTCAAAAGCTAAATACGCAACATGGAATTACACTGTATATAGACTACGCCAACGTTGTACTGGTTCGACCTACGCTTCGGATGTTTCTAATGCAGGTGCTCGACGGCTTAATGAACGTCAGCGTGTTGGGTACCACCCGATTTGGTCGACCCTTCACTTCTGACTCGAATATGTGAAGAGTACGTCCTTTCATGAAGTTTGGTCACTGCTGCGTAAGGCGTTGCTGAAATTCTAATCGAAGTCGTTAGCAGGAATATTCGGTGTCTGCAGTAGGAAGCATTGAGACTTGTTTCCATAACTATTATCATAAAAAACTGTACAAACCACTCTGTATGTGCAGTATGTTGCAGTATACTGTATATTTGCCGACATACCGAATGTTTTCCTGCTAACGATGAATCTGGTGTGAAATAAAGCCTCGGGTGAATAACAATCGCTGTTATTTATACAGTAAGTATAAATTTATTTGTAGGCTACTGTCGGATCCGTAATGTTCCGGTCTTTTGCCTCAGGTTACTTCGGTTCACAAGCGGCTCCATTTGCCCTGAGCCAGAGTTAGAGGACACAGATTATGAGACCCAAGTTTCCAGAACTTTACGTCCCCGATAGTATGTGCGTAAAACCAAAATTACATGGGCATTAACACAAACATTCGAGTTTTTTTTTTACACAATATAAGGTACTATAGAGCGCTTGTATGTTTTTTCCCCAGTCGACACTTAATGCACAATTAGCTAAACACAAAAGGGAAAGGGAAATGCGAGACGAGGTTCACGTGGAAACGGTTTCGAGGCGGGCAGGAAATTTGCATGGCTAGGGCCATTAATTTGCGTCATCGATGATTGCCTGTGGGAAAAATTTCCACCTGTGTGATTGAACACCCAGGAAAAGCGATGGCTTTCAACTGCATTAGAGTGCCATCACTTACGCCGAATAGACCAGAAGTGCAGAGAGAGAGAGAGAGAAAAAAATAGGAAATCGATTGCGACAGTGCGTGGATTAATGCAGCCTCGATATGTTCCCAATATCATAAATACACACCATTTTACAGGTCCACCGCTAATGATTTTTTGATTCAACCGGCGGGAAAAGTACAGGGTGCTTCAATCATCCTCTCCCGAAATGTGCGTTAATTTCGGAACGTGTTCAACACACACTCGCATTTTCCGGATCATTACCGCAGTCGGGGGTATAATGCCAGCCTCGCAGTATGGGATTTGCACAAGTTTTAATGAGGATGGAAGAAAAATCCCTTTTAGGGAAGCTGACTACTGGGTAGCAGGCCACTTAGCGTCAGGTCGGGATTATACCCAGTCCTCATGCGTTAGAAATGAGCGGGATAAACCGATTTCCTTCCGGGGAAAGGAAAAAGGACCGTCAGTTCTGAGAACCGCTGACTACATGCGGGGACTGTTCGTATAACCAGCAGACGGATCTAAACACATCTCAGGCAGTGTAGTGCCGAAGCGGAATTTTTAAAAGGCATTATTATAACTCACCGGAAAATTTCTGTGCTTAATTTTAATTACAGCACCCTGTAAATTCCAGACCGCGTGATGAAGGTTTATAATGAACAATATTCAAGCAGGACTGGCGATATAAATATACCGTCTCAGGATCTGGAGAGGGGAATCGCAAGGTGGATTGTGATGCCTCGAGGTACTCTGCTTACAGTTGGGAAGAGGTACTTTTAGTACCATTAAAAAAAGCTGGGCATTGTGCAACGTGATAGGATCGGAGAAGGAAAAAAAAAAATGAATGTTGGGATTCGAGCGGGATAGCACAAAACGAAATTTTGTCAGGAAGGGAGCCCTGCAAAGCGGTGGGCATACAAAGCATGATGTGTCGGAATATTGTCGAGCAGAAAAGGATCTGAAGTGGGTCCAGACAACAGTTAGATAGTGTTTTTATTCGGTATGGGGGGGGGGGGTGTTTGTCCACACCTCAATGCTGCTGAGAGTACCTCACGTTTCCGAGGGGCAAATATAGCTTACCACAAGGTCGACATTGTATATGCCAGTGGTTAGCCAAATTGGTGTGCAGCAGACACTTTCTAACCACCACTGAAAATAAAAAAATGGGGCTACAACGGAGACGAAGAAAAAAAAAATACACGTATACTGTGCAACTATCGTCAACAATGGCAGTTTATATGTAACGTGTGCAGCTTTTTGGGTGAATGATCAGAAGAGACCTGGCATATGAGCAGGTAATGTGCGCGAGGGAGGAAGGACCTAATTACAGTATTATTTATGCATCATCGAGACATATTCCATTTGAACATATACTGTAGCAGCGAGTACTTTGAACTAGAATTTTTAAACATTTTATCCCCACCCCGCCTCCACTGAGTCATGATGAGTCCTTCTGATCTTTCGCTCTTGATATCGGTACCGCCCGCCGGAACGGACATTCCGAATAAATACATAGGTCTTCAACAAACGACACGATCATTCGGGCTTGTTTAAAAATTATAAGGACCATTAATAATAATGCAAATGAACTTTGAGGAAGTGAAACACACTGTTACACTTTTTTCAGTTTTTGTGCCCCGATATTTTGGTCAGTTTAACTGTACGGCAGGGTGAAAACTTTCTAGTTGCCTCTAGCCAACGACGAAGTACAAGCCTATACACATTTACACGAACTATGTTGCTCAAAATGTTTTCAGTCTCTCTCTCATTATCTGCCTCACTACATTAACTAAAATTTCAAAATTCTCAGTATTGTATACAGTTTCCATATATTCGAATTAAGCTCTTAACTTGTTCCTAACATTATAGTCACAAAACACCCTCAGAGACTGTGTGCCCATCAAGTTAAGAGTACGACTAGATGGAACCGTCCTATAAATATATCTATAATATACGGAGAATAGTTTTGTACAAAAGACGTGACTATACTCAAACTATAGTTTCACGAAAAGCTCGAGGTAAATTTCACTTTGGCGTCGTCGCACCTTGTCCCAATCATTCCCGTAAGGAACATGTGCTTAACTGAGAACAAGAGGGAATATCATTAGTGGCATGAACATTAGACTTCAGCACCAACAAGGTTTGCTCCGCTGTACTTCACAAAGTCTATGAAAGGTGCTGTCAGCGGTCAGGTATTATTGTCCAACAACCTTTGGTTGGGCGGGAAGGCCGGCCTTTCTACTGTTTCTAGTATACAACTACGTGTATACATCTGGCCTAAATTTACTCGGATGTAAATCTACAGTGTCTGGAATGTACGGGTGCTGTGGACACCCCGATGAATAGTGATCCAAGACGTTCCTATATCCTAGTATAGTACAGTAAATAAATTATGTTTGAAAATACTGGGTCGAGAACGTTTAATTTCTGACATATGTGCACGTTATTTCTGCTATTGGGAGGTAATGACAAAAAGCAATATGCATACAGAAGATTCGCCTGTCCTGTCGGAATTCGACAGGATGGGCGCATCATAAGGGGCATTGTGTGTAGAATCAGACTGGAAGTGCCCATAGTATGTATACAGTATGTAGATGAATCCAGAGCTATTTGTCGTTACTTATTACTGGGAATGTGACTGTGACGAAATTGCTATTGTACTAACTCCACTCTTTGGACACTTGATACACTGGTACTCTCCCAGGCCTATATACACTTTGAGATCGGTGCACCGAAAGAGCGGAGAGTCTGCTGGATATCTGTAAACTTACACCCGAGTAAACATGGCATTAACTTGTCCATGTCATTTTGACCCGGCGAAAATCCACAAAAAATACCGGTAATACTGTGCGCCTAATTCGATCACAAGTAAGAGCATATTCAGCTCATTTGACTACTTCCAGCTGAGAGAGCTGTTTGTAGATCTGGTGTTGCTGTTGCACCTGCTGGTCCCGTTGAGTTCTGGCGGGTGTTGCTGCGGCTGCGACGTCGGAGGCGTCGGCGGCGTCGGCACCGACGGCGTCCTGACCCCCCTCAGGTGCAGGGTGGACGTCCAGTAGGTCTTGGCCGGAGAGTTTTGGAGGCTGGACCTCAGCTTGCTCCGGCGGCACAGGATCCTCTGGAAGGCCCTCTGGAAGTCCCTGGACGTCGAGGCGTAGATGAAAGGGTTCAGGCAGCTGTTGAAGTAGCCCAACCAGAAGAAGACGTCGAACAAAGGGCCTGGTATGTCGCACCGGCTGCACAGCGCGTCTGCAGGTAGAATCACACAGTATACAGGAAACGAAGGCAATTAAACCAACTAACGACTTATAGTGCGATGTTCCCCATGATCAGTTTACGCGTAATTAGAATGCGAAGGACGTCATGTTCGTCATTAAAGTTTGGAGTGCGGCGCAGAAGTTGAGGTGACGTTGGAGGTATGAAAAGTTCCACTGCGTTTGCTCCATCATGAGCGTCAGGCTAATAGCAATTTGTACGAACAGGAAGTTCTGTTAAGGTGTAGGTGCAACGGAAAGGACAATTTGCATATGCACGACATTGTTAAAAGTCATCTTGAGAGATGATACTGCCTATATACAGTGAGTACGCGACGAAAATGGAAAATGAACAACATGTTGTGCTACGATTTAGCCGGATGTTCACACACTGCGACGTAAATGGGCATGTATAATATTAGCCCTGTCACACTGCGCCGTTAGTCCAATCACAGTCCTATTCGGCAGATTCAAGATCCCTAACAAGCCCTCCCTCTTGACTGCATCCATTTGACGAGCCGAATGAATGGATGCAATCACACGGGTGATTCTCAAAGGAACCCGGACGATAAGTCTCTAAATGCCTCAAAAGGGTTTCCCTCTCTCCATTTGTGAGATTGGGGATTATTACCGGCGGGTGATGGCACAAACGACGCTTGAGTTGGTTTTGACCACCTGATGCGGAGAAAAATTCTGAGTATTAGTCAGTTACGTGGGTTGAAACCGCTCGTGGTTGCTGTTCTGTCAGGAAACTTGCTGAACGAAACAAAAAAATAGTCGGATTTAAAAAAAAATATATTTGCAGTCTGTGCATCATGCTAGCTCTATTTTAATTAGTAATGCTGGGTGAGAGGGCGAACATCCCGGGCGTTTTTTTTTCTATTCAGTTTGTAACAATTGGGGAAGCCAGAGTATATCGAAAGGAGAGCACACAATGAGGCTAGGAAATATCAATACGTTTAGCACAGATCCATATATAGCGGATAATTTGGTTTTCCTTTTGTGGGCGCGTTTCCTTCGAGGCAGTAACCCCGACAGGCACTTACTTCTATGTTTGCTGGTCTGAAAAGAACTGTTGAAAAAAGAATTGTGAAAAGTTTGCATTGGGCCTGGAGAGGCTCGTGACAAAAAGGAGTGGAATTTACTTTCAGAAGATGCTATAAGAGATGTTAAGAGCAAGACTATGAAATGACATTGTTCACTGGCAAAGGTTGCTGACATAGCTGACGAAAAGGGCTCTAGATCAGTCGTTCACATAATTATCATAGAGTATATCCCGAGCTAATTGTATGTTCATCTGCGTTCTAAAATGTATGATTCGACGCAAAAGTGAAAGCAAGTTTTTCTTTCTGCAATGTGAGTAGTGAACACCCATAATTCGTTTTTAAATGTTTGAAATTGAAAAGGCCACAGAAGGCGCTGGAGAAATATTAATTTCAATTATCATGGAAGTGATTGATACATTTGCCAGCAAATGCTCCTCGTTGCCATATTACAAGGTAGTAGCGGGTGACTGAACAACTTTGTTGCTGTCTAAGCAACGATGCTTTCCGCCACATTTCTTCCAAGGTGACTTTAGAGGTTGTTTCGAGCCTGTAACTTTAATACAGATGTTATGCATTTACCCGTGGGAACCCAGACACGTCTGAATTTTTTTGGGGTGCAAAAAGTGACACGTGTGCGTCTAGAGAACTAGAGGCTCAATATTCCCTGCAGACAAAGGCAATACGTTCTTTTCCAAGTTAACGACGTTGCCGGAAAAAGAAAACGAATGGTTGGAAGAGGTGAAGTGGGTGTGGAAGATGGGTGGGTGGCGACAGAGAGAGAGAGAGAGAGAGAGAGAGAGAGAGAGAGAGAGAGAGAGAGAGAGAGATTCCAGTTCTTTTCATTAGTGATCCTTTCAAAGAAACTAGGGAGGAAGCTTTCAATCAGGCCAAACTCCAGCTTCCTGCAGACTGTGCTTAGTTTCTAAGAGATTGACTGATAAATTGCCTTGCATTACGATCTGTGGAGTTGGCGCCAATGTATATATAACTCTGCATTTGCTGGTGGGAAACTTGCATAATTTTTGTTTCTCCTCCGACAACAAGGATCAGATTGGCTCAAGCACCGTGCCAGCAGATAATAATGTCTCTTGCTTCTTTTTTTTAGAGGTCAAGGTCGCTCTCAATGTGACACTATACCGGGTCGCAAACTGGGGCAGAATTTTGTCCGGGGCTCTCGCTTTGTATTCCAGCTGGGCCGCCATAATGGGAAAATGGGCGTTTGCAAACTCCTGTTGGCGCGACAGACATGTCAACTTGTTCCAGCGCGGTAATTATAGCCGAAGGTAGAAAATTTCATGCGGCATGTCCATACTTCCTCTGTCACTCAGGACAACCCCTGGTAAATTCTGCCGAGAGGAAAATCACTTGAGGCTAGATCATTCCCGGAGGTCTCGCGTACAAGTCACGTTTGATGCAACTCCTGTCAGTTGTTCAGTAATTACACGTCTCAATAATTGAGGCTGGGTAAATAATTAACCGTCGTCATTACACCCCGCGGAAGTCGTGGGTGCACCTCAGGATGAGATTATCTCCTCCAGACGATTAATCGATGGAGCTACATTTGGATGAGCTGTTTTGATGATCACTAGATCAACAGTTGAGGTTCACGCTAATTAGATATTTTCCTCCTTAAGTTTCAGAAGTTTGTCTCTTGTAAGAGCAATAATCGCTTCTTCAGTTGTTATGAACAAATCGAGGAAACTTCCGTGGTTTCTGCATGAAGAAGACGGGGTTTCGGCACATCTGACACTAATTACACTTGTGTTGCAATTTGAAAAAGACGAAAAAAAGGAGGAAAGGTATAGACATTGGATTGCAGTTCCCTGAGTTTCATTTTCCTTCCAGCTTGACGATTCGGTCGGAGTTAATACTGTAATTATCCGTAAGCCAAACTTACGGGTTTAACTCCTTCGCTCGGGAAATTAATTAAATCGACCTGTTGACATCACCTTACTATTTTTTCGCTGTTTGTCCTCCTATAAGATTGGGACTATAGCCTGCAGGGAATTGGACCAAGAGAGTTACAGTACAGCCTTAAATCACCTGGAACACTGCAATCCGATTGACATTCAGGGCAATCGATGCCCATTCAAAGGCAGTTATGTCACGGGGGGGACTATACCTAAATACTGTACCTTAAATGCCACCCAGGATTGCCTATAGCCTTGATTTTAAGGCGTAACTTGCCTTCAACAATTAGGACTTGTGCATTAACTGCATTGTACACATTCTGAAAGCTAATTTAGTCGTCTGATGCAGTAAAAGATCAGGATTGCGCTAGAGTATGATACAGTGTAGAGTCTATTATTAAGCATTTCTAGGATTAGTCATATAACCGTTTGGGCTATATCATTATCCTTATGGAAGTTCCTCTTTGGAGTATAATTATTTATTACACAGGAACGGACATTCTTATTAACAGAGTGGGAGTTATTGAAATAAACTAATAATTACCTAGAAGTAAAAGCAAAAAAATATGCCGTACATAATTATACAAACTGAACAAATTATTTTAACAATTTGGGGTGAGCATGAAGAACTATAGGTGTTTGTAGATGTTATTCCAGTATTATTAAACAGTGTAATGACACAGGGTTACTTTTGCCGTAACTTGTTTTAACCATTCGGATTGCATGTACTGCACATCGCATTCATTACAACGCGGCATAACTTGTGAGTTGACATGGATACTTTATACATCGCGCTGCACAAAATGCAAACTTATTAGTCAGATTATTGAAAGCAGAGTACAGTAGTTGCAGCATGAAAATGGGTTTAAAAATATCAGCTCTGATTATATCCCAAAAAGGGGGGGCAAGCTTTAGGTAATTATTTCTTGAGAACGTGTTCGTTAGATTAGTTGGAACGTTTTGATTAGGACAGGTGTGTACAGTATGCGGTGCCTGTCATGCATACGTAATGAGAATAATCAGCCCGGTGTACATACTCCATTACTGCTTGGGGCATGGAATGCTACATGGTGTGGAAAATGGCATTGTGATATTGCAGGGGAATTTCTCGATGCTATAATATTTCAATTTTGCAGAGAGTTTCATTCCGCAAGTTTGAAACCACGCGATGTGACGTCGCCCCTGCAACGCTGGCAATATGACCGCCACGAGAGGCTCACTGGCTGACTTACTTCCAGGATGAAGCGAGACCGCAGGGAGAAAGTTTTATTTTCACATTACGTAAGGTCTGTCGTTTGCCATTTAAATACCGTTGTACGATTTCTTCACTTGATATTGGCGAATTCAGTACCATAGGAAATACGCATTTGCATATTAACTGTCATTTTAATTATCGGTGTGAAAATTAGGGGAAATCCTGATTCCACCCACCAACCATCTGTGGCAAACACATGGTAAAGATTATTTCAAATTATTTCCGGAAGTGACAAAGCGATAGTTAGCACTTTTATAATGCAGCCGAATGCACAGAAAGTGTAGCAAGGTTTTAATTAGAATTTTCGAAGAAATTAAAACAGACATCTTAAGGAACACCCTCCATTCAGATACATACTCAGATTATTATCTAACTTGAACCACGTGTAAGAACGGATTGTTCTCAGTTCATACTTTGCCTCAGTTTGCAAAGAATATTAGTTACGAGTGTGGTTAATAAATAATTATGTATAATCTGAGAGCAACCTGGCTGATTGCACATCGTCCTTGAGAGCGTGCCCTTTCTAATTAGCTTGAATAGTTTAATGAGGCCCCTGTATTGTACAGTGTACTGTTGTGTAACTAGGCGGAGACAGGATCTATAGCCCTGTAATAATCAACGTTAAAAATAAAGTTGTGGCCAAACGTATCATTAGCAGTTCAAGTAAATACGATTTCACAATGAGTTAAGCAGTGAAAAGACAAAACTACAGGCAAAAGTTTTTCAATATTCTACGGGTAATGAAATGCTTAGAGTAACAGATGCGAGGATTTAGTGCTTATTGAGGTGGAGATTATTGAATATTCAGGAGATCCATATAAATTCGTGGCATACCAAAGAACCCCATTAGAAGGCGGAAATTCTTCTGTGCAGGATTTCCCCATCCACTCCCCCACTCAAGAGGCTTCTTGATCGAGGCCACCACTACCACCACCAACACCAACAGCAGCAGAACCGGTTTGTATTGGAAGATTGGCCAGTTCCCACTGGTGTTGATGTTCGATTTCTCAAACGTCACGCCTTGTGTGCCTTACCCCCGCCCAGTCAAACTATCAATTGCATTACAGTATACCCTACGTATACTCCGGTCTTGACTTCTCAGCAGGAAACGACCTTCAGTCTGCGAAGGGTTCATTTCAGCCAGAGTCTTTAGACACGGCGACACGGGGACTCTGGAGCAAACAGGCTGCTTCCGTGATGCAGGAATCGAGAAAAACTTGGGATGTGTCGGAGCTGAGATAGAGGAACAGTTGGGCGGAAGGAAGCAGGGGAGCAGTATATATTATACAAGGAGTCCAAAACAAATGAGCCGTAAATAACGGTTGCAGTGTCGGTACTAATTGGGCCAGGTAAGCATGGCTCAAAGGAGAAATCGGATATGGTTCTAGGCAGGGGGGAATGCTCCGTTTTGATTGCAGCTTGTGTTTTGCTTATACGACAAAGGCTTCTTGTGTATGCCTGGCGGGTGTGCAAATTTTATTTGGATGCAATGAGCAGCGTTTAAAAAATAAAGGCTATAGCATATTCTTCCACCGAATGAAATCCATGGACTGATTTATTGGGCTCACGTATCACGGTTCCAGTGATCTTAGATCCGACATCCTGTACTGTATGTGGCTGATGTACTGGAAACGTATTTGTGTCACGTAAGTTGAGTCTCACAGGGCAGGATGAGCTCCAAGCAGAATAATATGGTCTGAAATGTAGCCTTTACATTCGTGTTAACTTACATTATACACCGGCAGGCATCAAATATCGCCCTAAAAGCAGGAAGCCAAATGAGAATCCTTGCATTTGGGCAAGTTTTCGTACATTTGAAGGAGTGCATTTGCAAACTGGTGTAAATAATATGCATTGTGGGTATCAAGTTGTTGATGTTGTTGATGTGTACCAATTTCTGCTGGTATTACGAGGGCGTTTCATTAAGTAAGGGAAGTAAATATTTCCTGCTTCAATTGAGATGCATCACATTCAAGTTTACTATGCTATCTAACGCTCCATCGGCATAGCTCGATTGTTTGCGCTTGTTACCTGATGATAATATATTCCACTTCACACGAGTTATTATTTACCCATCGTCACCTAGTATGTAATTATAACTAAAGCCCTAGGATGATGTACTTGATCGTCTGCCTGGATAATGGAGCAAGTTCCTCACTTCAAGTCTTCCAAAAGTAGTGCAGTAACTGTAATCGTCTGCAGTTCTTTGAGCAATGTAAGGCTCCTTTTCCTCTCGAGTTCAGCTGCACTGTAACCGGACTGCTTCCAGCCCCTTCTAACTTTTTGGAACAAGCAAACAAGCAAGGCACAGCCTGGAGAGAGTGAATGCGAATGCGACTAGGATGAGGAAGAGAAGAAGGCAAACGGCACGGTATGGAGAAAGCAAGAGTTTGGGCCCGTTTCCTTCTTTCTCTCACAAAGAATCCGGACAGATCAGATTTCTGTGGCGTGAGCCCCGGGTAAATCCTCACTGTAAAGGAATTTCGATTCTTCCCTCCTCCGAAAGTCCGCTATTTTATATATAAGGCTCGCATTTCCGTTCAAACGCCAAGAGCAACAAAGGCTAGAACTTCCGTGAAGCATGTATCCCCGTGTATTCCGGTGCCATTGATTGCCCGGCTTTTGTCGCTCTCCGGTACACGTGGAGATCGGATTTGACGAGATGAAGAGTCGGAATCTGTGCCATCGGCTGATGATGTAGAAAAGCTTATTAATCCCTCCCTCGACTAGTTTTTGACCCAGTTGGGGGAATCAACCCTGGGAATTAAAGGCGGCCGGATTACTCGTGGCTCATTTGCATCTAGTTTGTCCTGGCCCGGTGCATTCATATATGCCCTCCCATCATCGGATAGAAATAAGGTCCCCCCTTATTGCATGGGGTGACGTGCAAGGCTCAGAAGATAAGCTGCCTGCGGGTTTTCAAAAATCGCTTTGCCATACCTATTAGGCTGAGTGCTGCTTTGTTGCTGGTTTTGGGCTAAAAACAGAGTCTTTTGTACTGTTTTCCCTAAAGGGAACCGCTGTCAAGTGCGGGTTATGCGCGGGCCAATTTTTGCGGAATGGAAAGTGCAACTCGGTTCTAAAGCTTGATCCACAAAACGAAGTGCATATAAAGGCATCAGAATGATCCGCCGATCCCTCCGACAAGTGTTGTCATGCACATAGAAATGATTATTTTTTTGTCGCATGTCATCCTTTGTCTGAATGACTGTCTCGTGATTGACGTCAGACCGTGAAATTGGTCCTTAGGGAATGTACAGGCTTATTAGGTTTTAGCAGGACCCCTGCAGGGAAATGCCCGGGCAGTTTTCCCGAGAGGTGCGATGATGTAGGTCACGAACCAGACTGGAGGATGCAATTGAATCAGAGGCAGCCGTGAAGTGGATGAAACGGATTGCCTTACACCGACTGAGACAGAGAAAGCGGCCCGTATAGTCTGATCACAATTGTACTGCGCACATTTGCATTATTATCCCCCCACTCATCGAACGGTCTGTGCGCCGACTGTGAGTAATCTACATTTGAATAACTGGCCACATTTTGAAATGGAATTCCATACTCCGAAACTCATATCGTCCACTTGACCCTCCCCCGCAATAATACATCGGGAGACGTACCGTACACACACAAAAAAAGCTAGCATTTGCATTCGGATAGGAAGATGGTCGAAATCCAATATAGCCAGGCGGCAAATCTTGGGGATAGCCGTTTGAAATCCATCTCTGGAGACGACGACGTGATCTTAATAATTTATTCGAAGCTTCCAGAAAGTCCCATCTGAGCATTTCCCACCCTAATTTGTTTACACCGTCCCAACTGGGTTGCAATCTTCACTCTGTCCCCGTCTCCGCGTTTACAGACCCTGAGGGAAGAAGCAAGGGGGGGTTTCTACCCGAACTGTTGCCCTTTCCACGTGTTTCCCATTCGGGCGTACCAAAGCTACTTAAACTCGAGTCGACGGGCGCCCAGATTACTGCAGAAATCTCGCAGGAGGGGGGGGGAAGACCCCAATCTGCCCCCCCGGATTCTTTTCTCACTCCTCAAAGGATCGAGAAAAAGAGAAAGTCGGTTAATGGAGCTGATCAGGAAGCTCTTTCGCATTTCAATGGGTTCTCCAAGACGACGTTTCCCACTCCTTTTCATGGGAGAAGTACCTGAAAAATGAGCTCTTTGAAGCATTTTGTTCTAGTTGAGGGTGCGTGTCATGTGGAACATTCCTGTCATTAGAGGTATAAGTGACAGCTCTTTTTTTGAATGATAATTGGAAGCTAACACGCAGAAGTAACACTTCAATTATGGCAAATATGCATGATTCATAACAGCTAATAACCATCGTCGCTCGTAAGGCACAACTGCCGCGTCTGCAAATCTGCGAAATTGCAACGGTATTGGCGCATTAATATTCATGATGCAGTTATGTCACAGAGGCAATATGAGTAATGCGTTTGGTGCTTCGAAAAAGTCTATCGGCAATGTAAAGTTGATCTAGCTATATGTATGTTGAAAAGGGCACTTAAAAAAAAAACAGCCGTCACTCACCTGAATTGCACTGTATAGAATTGACCGACGAGCACCGACACTAGAGCAGCTAATTAAAGTACTTGCTGAGTCAAAATATTGCGCAGCACATACTTCCGCCGCTAATGGAGCGCTCAACATTCTTGATATTACCTATATGATATTTGCAGCCAGCTCGGTGCATTGTTCATCCCAGCCCCATACCATGTACATGTGTTGACATAACTTCACAGGGAATTTGCAGGGAAAAGCAGCAACAGGTTTTCTGACCTAGTAGACGCCCCCAGCAACCATTTGAATCAGTACAAGTAACGAGCACTTACCGAGAGGAAGGATGAAGAAGAATGGGAACCAGCAGAGTAGAAAAACTCCGACTACGATGCCCAGGGTCTTGGCAGCCTTCTTCTGCCTGCGAAATTTGGCAAGCTTTCCGTAAATGGCCCCCGCGATCCTCCTTTCTGGGGAGGTCGACGGCGGCGACGGCGACAACTGTCCGTTGCCAGAAGGAGGGCAGTGCGCCAGGGAGAGGTCACCGGCACTTCTCTTCTGGGTACGACCTCTGTGGATCCTCAAAGGTGACGAAGTGCTGCCCTGGATTAAAATAGATGAACCAATCAGACGGATCGATTTTCCCCAACTAAAATCTTAGATAAGATATACGATCAAAGATTGATTTCGTCTAATTATAAGTTACGCGAATTTTTTAAGGATGTTCTTGATACAAATATAGCTCGTGCAAATGACTTACCTCCGTGGCGACAGCGAGCACCGCGTTGGGAGGAGGAGGCGGTGTGGGCGAACCGTTGCACTGTCCGTTGGTGACACAAACGGCACCACTACTGTTCACACTCCCTTTGCTGTGCACGCGCACTGTCTGGTCCAGGGTGTCACTCCTGTTTCTGATTCCTCCGAGGTGCACCCTGAGAGTCACTGATGACTTGGTCTTCTTGGTACCGCACTCCAAGAACTTGGTCTGCTTGACCGCCGCCTTGTAGATCTTCCAGTACACGATTAGTATGATGAGCATGGGCAGGTAGAATGATCCGGTGATTGAGAAGAGCACGTAGCCCAGCTGCTTGTTGACCGTGCAGACGTACGGGTCGCTGCTGGCCGGCTCCTTCCAGCCGAAGAGCGGTCCGATGCTGATGGCCAGAGACGCGATCCAGATGAGCAGCATCAGGTACCAGGCGCGTCTCTTGGCCATGATGGACGAGTAGCTGAGAGGACGTGTGACGCCGATGTACCTGTCCACCGATATGACGCAGAGGGACAGGATGGACGCCGTGCAGCACAGCACGTCCACCGCGGCCCAGACGGTGCAGAATATCTGTCCGAAGTACCACTGGCCGGACACCTCCAAGGTGGCCGAGAAGGGCAGGACTGTAGTGCCCAGGAGCAGGTCGGCCACGGCCAGGTTGACTATCAGGTAGTGGGTTGGGCTGCGGAGGTTTGGGCACATGGCCACGGCCAGTAGGACCAGCAGGTTACCACCAATGGTCAGCACCACCATCACTCCCAATGCGATGGACTTGAGTACCAGAATCGACGCTGGGTCCGCATGCCCGTGTCCGCACTGGTTCCCATCTAGGAAGCAAGGGTGGCTCAGGTTGGCCACGGCCAAGCTCAAGTTCGCCTCCATCTCACGTGGCCACCAGCATGGCTGCTTTCCCAGTGGTTGGTGGAGGCGGAATAAGGCTTGAAGATGAAGACGTTGTCTTACTCGGAAAGAAACTCGAGAGCGGCGTCTGCGAAGAGCAGGCAGCCATGCCTTGCAGACTCTGTCATCTTTCAAAGAGAAGTAAAGGATAATGAGCTCATTTTATGCACTCTCCCCTTAATAAACATGTTCTTTGTTTCTTTGTGTACCGTCGCGTCGGAAGCATAAAATAATGGTACTCGTTACATGTCAGTTAAATGTTGAATCGTTCTTTCCTGACTGTTCAGGGCTTCCCTTCAGCCAGTGCTGCTGTGAGGGACGCCTAACCTGCAGGATGACTTTACTATTGGGAATCTAGATATAATATTATCAGCACCAGTTTAGTCGATACCTCGGTGACGTACTGTTATGACTAATTACAGAGATAACTGCGATAAGTCGTCATGGCGACGGCCATGATCTTCCATTGCAGTGCTGGAGTGGACAGCCTGCAATTTTTCTCGCGCCTCGACTGTGCGAATGACTCGCCGCCTTCGCACAGTCGTGAGAAAAATTGCAGGCTGTCAGTTTTCCTCTCCGATTCTTCCATTCATTTATAAGCTGGCAATGTAATCGGGGGATGCATTTTGCTCGTAAGGCCGCCTAACAAACTGCTCAACTTTCCTATTCTGCAAAAGGCAAGCCAGAGAAGTTGTAGTGCTGCAGCTGCAACCGATGAGTCCCCTTCCCGAAGGATGCCATATTTTTGTTTTCGAGTTTGTCTCCCTCCGTGATATATAGACAAGCCCCATTATCATCGCCGAGGCTCGGAGAGATACAAATTCTGTCAAGCTTCACGGTTGGAGCAACCCAACTTTTGCAATTATAACCGGCAAAGGCAGCTCACTCTAACCGAATGCAAATTTTTTAGACGCGAATATTTCCATCACGACTCGGACATCATATCAACTCACGTAGAGTCGCAAATGTTTTAATTATATATCACCGTCCTCGCAAGTAAAAGGAGTCCTTAATGCCAGATTCAAAACGTGCACGAAGCATGGAATTAATGGCGTGTAATTTGGAAGTGTAAGTACATAAATCTAGAGCGCTTCAAACCAACGGACCTTTTTTCTCGCTCAATTTGATTTACGCTTGACCTCAAAGTTCCAACCAGCTATAAATCTGCCACACTGTCCCCAAACTTACGTAAGGGGGACGAATTTGCTCCTCACAATCCGACCATGCACATCTGGGATTATATTCCCAAAATGCCAGAGCCCGCATGGATAATAATGCACTTCTAACAACTTTAAAAAAAGCAGAATTTTGGGAAATAATAATGCGCCTCTTTTGAAAAGAGGGTGAAACTTAAACGGATCCACAAAAATATTTCTTTGCTTACAGTGACGAACATGAAGTTGAAGCTGGCTTATTAGTTGAGAAATAGCATCCGCAGTCGTCATACAGCATTTAGACTCGCAGCTAAGCTTGGCCTCAAATTATGTAACTTGCTGCGCAGTTACAAGTCGGCTTAAATTATTCGCAAAAAAATGCCGAATGCGATTAATCGACTTTAGAAATTGAATGAGGCTCTCCAGGAGTATGCATGCACTGTACATAACAAGATGGGTTCCGGTCAGATGCCGTTATGTAACTTGATAAATCTGGTGGGAAGCAGACCGTAATCAAGTTTAAAGTATGAATACTGCACGTTAAAGTATTGTTAGCAAAATGCAGCTTCCGGTTTTTTCTGTTGCTTTTTTACAGTAACCTAAGCAACAAATTACCCTAGTTATTATAGTTATTAGAGTGAGTTTTACTTTTTTAATTACCTGTTTGTGTAAAAATAAGGGATAATAGAGTCGACATCTAAAAACATTCTGAGTAGCGCCTCACCTTACTGGCATTGACACAGATGCGTCGAAAGCAATTGCTATGGAATAATTCGTTTCATAATTTCAGACACCAGTATCTCGGGAAATGAAAATGGCCCATGGACCGTCGTAGTGGCTTAACACGTAACTTGACAGCGGCTGTGCATCCACGACAGCAAGTTTTAGCTCCCGTTTTATTGAGCTCACGACCTATATATTCTACTCAGTTGATGCCTGATATACAGTATATATTTTTTCCGTCTTCGTCTGCCCTTACCTTTGCCTCTGCAGGTTTCTCTCCCAGACACCTCCATTTTCCCGCTCGTCTGCCACCTGCCAATAACTACCTACTGAAATGTTGTACATTTTTTTTTCTGCAACAAAGTGCAATATCCTTCGGTGAATTCAGTCAGGCCAGAGGAGATGGGAGGGCATGGAAGCGTTAGCAGTTTAATACACATTGAATGGACGAGTGTCCGGTAATCTGTGTAGCACAGCAGGTCATTACCAGAAAAATGGATTTTGGCTGCTTTCAATCGCCAAACCCAATTAAAAGCAGGGATGGGGAGATTACTGCCGGCCCCTGACCACCTACAATGCTGTTCTCTGCGTGGCCCCTTGCATCGACGCCCAATTTGTCGCGGCTAATGTAAATCCGAGATCAAATTAATTATTGGCCACCTCCTGCTGCGGATTCAAATGGAATGAAAGGGTCGAACATCTCCCGACCTTTCAATTTCCATCGGGTGTCACTGCCAGGAATCGGTTACAAAGCAAGCCGCAATACAGGATGGCCCCGAGTCTCCAGACAAAGCAATTTAAAGAGAAGCAACCCACATTCAATAGATTTGTTTCCTTTTCTTAAATTGGGCATTGGAGTGATTAAGCGGATGTTATTTAGTGTGAACTGCATATTTTTGGCTCGACCATTGAACCCTTATCGCCAATGTCCGGTTGCAAATGGGTCAGGCACCGGCCTCCGCTTAACCTTCTCAGATCTCCATTAATCTTCATCCCTCGGGATGATCCCCTTCAACACCGTGTAATTAATATCCATTTCACGTCAACTGCCGGTGTGTGCCTGCAAGGTTTAAACTCGGGAGGTTCACGGCCCTTCTTCGACAGCTCCTTTTACGGTCTGGATGAAATTGAACGACTCCAGTCCCCGAGTGTGTCTTCCAAGGTCTCAGGCGGAAATGCCTGTAAAGTGGTTGGATTGAGAACAAAGAGGGCGGAACATGTGGTGCTGGCAGCCAAGTGAGAACGGGTTCACGCCCTTTCTGCTTTTAACGTCTTCGGTCTTTTCAGAGGGAACGGTCTGAGTGACGCCTGACACTTATTGCAAAGAGGACCTACATGTTAGACACCTGGTTATTACATGAGTCATATTTTGATATGAACTGAGTTTGGAACAGCCCATGTCTCATGGAAGCAATCACTGATGGGATATGGACCTTAAAAACGTCCGTCATAATTATTTTGCAATCAGTCCATCATGATTGCATTTATCAAGTCTTCAGTTATTACTTGCGGACTTCAGATATGAACTGGTCGAATCAATACTGAAACCAGTATTTTTAAAAGCAATTTGGTCCTTCGATGACTCTGTTTTGATTAAAAGTATAGTGGGATTTCACAATACATTACACTTGTGCAAATATTTGGGCAATGTAATGCAGGACTGTGCGGCCGGGATTTGTTTGCAGATGTCTGCAGCTTTGTCGTAATTCATGTAACTGCATCCTCACCTCTTAGAGATTTCTGCGAGAAACCCTTTCATATTTCAGCCCATGCAGTACAACTTAACAACTCAGAAGCGTTTAAGAAGTTGGTGAGAATGATTGAAACTGACGTTAAGAGAAGGTGCTGTGGCAGCTCAAATTATTTAAAAACCATTTTGCTTTTCCTTCGTCGCCATACCTCGCCAGACTCGATGCACTTCTGCCTTGACATTGCTGTACAAAAGGTTCTACCAAGCGAGGGATAGGATCCGGATCCATAACCTGAGGATATCATTCCCGGAACTTCCATGAACTGATCGGGAACAAACGCTTTCTAACAACGGGTGTGTTGAGCTGGTTTGAAAAATCTTACACCAAACCAGAAATTATATTGTGCTAACGTCACAAGTCTTTAATTGTAGGCTACCATTTCCTGGTTGAAATACTATAGTAATACAGTAGTACGTGATGAGTTCAGTTTAATAATCTCAAAAGCTGTTTGTGTAACTGTGATTAACGTCGTGTTCAAGAGATAACTCGGCGTCGTGTAATACTTTTTTTTCCACCTGTGACTGATAGCCAGGCAGTCCCTCAAAAGCAGCCGCCATTCATCGCGAGGCCCGGCAGACATTAAAGGCATAGTGGTTTCCAACATTTTCTCGAATTGAAAAATTGGCCAACCGCTGCGATTCCACCCGACATGTATCTAGGTCAGTAGTCATACAGTATATTTGTTATGAAAATGTTCCAGATATTCAGATGCATCAGCAAAGTACAGATGCACAGTGTAGTACATACGTTATTACAGCACCTGATTGCGCAAGCAGATTAAAAGCAACTCATATAGGCCAAATGATATTTACGTTTTAGTTTCTTTACAGTCATAACCGGGGTGAAATTGCGACCGAAAATTATGACGCTATTATTTATCATTGTTAGGTCTGTTGCATAAATGTTTCAATCTTTTCCTTTAGATGAGTTTTCACCTTGCCATCAGGTACACTTCACCTTGCTGGGAGAGTGCTGATGGTTGTACACATCTGGCGAAAACTGCTCCTGACAGATAGTAGTACTGACAAGCATTTGGATTGTTAGGGCTCAACAATGCACACAGGTCAGCTTTACGTATTTATCGTGCGTCGGAATTAGATCTATTGCGCACAAACGCTGTTTCACGGTGGAGAGGCTTAGAGGAGTGAATCGTTTAATTCGTAATACTGCGCAATACAAGGGCTAATTGCGTCGGTGTGTAATGCCCTTTTTAGGAACTGCACGACACTATATCACATTGCTTGCGACGCTCCCAGCAGTACTATTTTGTGTCATGTACGTATCTGACCGCTTTGACTGTTAATGGTACAGCAGCCTGCGCGAATTTCAGAATAGCCAAAGTGCTGAGTTGCATGAAGTAACAATCGCCACTGGAAGCAATAGGGACCTGCTAAGGCAATAATACATACGAACAATTTGTTCTCATTCAAATCAGTGTAGCATCAGGCCCTACACACCATTAAATGGTGTGTAGGGCCTGATGCTACACTGATGCTACACTGCTTTGAATGAGAATAGTCCGCACTTGCATTTGCGCGGAGTTTGTTTGCTCGGTGTTGTGTCCCGCTGCAGGGTTTACAAACTACGCCGTGGCCACCAGTGCAACTGCTGATACTTGTTTGCTTGTTTCTGTTGCCGAAAAAGACTGCCTGGAAAGCTGTCTCCATACGTGCCCCTAATTACTTTTACACTGTACAGCACTACTTGATTACAGTTCAGAAGTTGAAGTATTTTACAAACAATGCGCAAGAGCCCAACAACTTGATAGTTTGTCGTGCGGTACTAACAAATATTTTTGTTACATAAAAGCTTTTAACGCTTCAAATTACTCTTCTGTACTGAATAATGTTAGTGAAAATAATCGTGGGTGTTATGAGTGGAAATAGTAGTCAAATATCAGCCAGAAAAAGAACTGTGCTTCTGAAGGGAAATGAATAATATTCCTCTACAGGCGTATTGAATTTCGAAGACAGTGTTTGCCGAGTTTTCTTTGCCCGGTTTCTACAGAGAATCGGTTTAATGAACGTGCTCGGCAATGTATAAGTAGGAATATTTAAACACATACTGCTGCAGATTAGCAGACTATTAATCAAAAAAAGGCCTACCAATGTATTAGTCCGAAAATGTGAACAAAATGAGACACGCATAATACTCGGCACGCGATGCTAATTAATAATGTTTGATTTATTTACACAAAAATGCTGAAAGGTTACGCGAAATTATATTAAGGGCACCGCTAATACGGCGTACTGATTATGCTATTTAATTTAGGAGACTCGGGCTGACACGGTATATGACGCATCAAACGCTGTGTCGAGGGATAAATTCCGACCCCAGCTCTTAGCTACGTTAATAATTATTGTTAATTAGCGGTTTGTAGCTGCAGATGTAATGCCCTTTGTACAGCAGGCAAAAATTCTACTCGAGCGTGATTACCCAGCCACCAAAATGCGTGTCTGCATTTGAGCCAATATGCAGCAGCAGCATGCTCTGGCCCTTCCAAAAAAAAAGTGAGAGAGAGAGGCTCAGTTGGAAAATTCCAGCCAGTCTTTCATCCGGGCCATCGACATTTTTATTACATTGAAACTTTTATTTTCACCCCATCAATCATTTTGTAGCAACAACCTGCCACTTGATGGGGATAGAAGGGGGGGGGGGAATGGAGTTACGCGTATATATTGGCCTCCAACGCGCTTTTGATATGGAGAAAAAGGGGTTTTTCCCCCCAGCGATTCTTGCAATTTCTTTGTTTTAATTGAGCGGATGTGAGTTGACCTTCCGGGTTCCGGACTGCTCCCTTTGAAAGCAATGAGTAATTGTATGTCAAAGGCTTGCCACGTCCATTTGGACTATTTCTGGCCGGACGTACAGTTCAACTTTTGATGCGTCGCCGCTGGAATAACTTACATGTTGAGTTGAAGCGAATGTACAAGCCAACGGGGCACCAAAGAGAAATTGAGGATGAATAATACATAATGGGGAAAAGGGCTTGGCCAAAGTAATTTGCCAGATCTGAATAGTAACTGTGTGGGTTTCATCTTTGCTCTAGCACGCAAATATAGAACCAGCAGTGTTACCGCCGAGCAAGAGAAACTTCTCATCACTTCACTCGTCCGCAGTGAAGGTATACACACACATGGAGGGAGATAGATAGATGGGAATTCAATGGCGAATGGGAATCTTGTTATCCGGTGGAGAGATGCCTCGGATCGTTAAAGAGTTAGGGAAAAGGGGGGGGGGGGGGGGGGGTTGAAGGAAAGAATCTGGGCGGGGTTTGAAAAGAAGCGGCGCTCATAAATCAAGCCCTGCTGGTCCAAAACTGACACACTTTCTTGCTTCCTTTTCGCCAGGTTGTCCAGGTTCTCCAAGGGAGAGAGAGAAAAAAAGGAGAATTTTAAGCGATCGAAAAGTTTACACATAGATGAGGTTAGGGAAGGTTCGGGGGCAGAGAGAGAGCGGAAAAAAACGTCCTCCGTGAAATATTGGTTTCGTAGATTGGGCGGTGATGAAATGTTTGCTAAACGTATTTTCAGTCAGTTGCGACAGTCCGTTTTTTTTCATAAGCGTATCTCTCCCTTGACGTGTTTTACTCCTACACTATATAATGTGTGTTTGGGAGCGAAAAGCTGTAGCAAGAGCCGTAGTATGGAATATATTGTGCAAGTGTTTGCTAACTCTGTATACCTTATTAATAGCAATGGGGAAAGTTATGAAGTAGTTTCTCCTGCGAGTTTATCAAGACATAAATGAGCATACCATTCATCAGTGTATGTACCGAGGGAGACGGAAGCAAATGAAGTGGTTCTGTTTCTGTATGGTGTACAGTTGCATGGCTATACTACATGTTAGATTTACATTAAAATTGCCCTTAGATATTCACTACAAAATTCTCGCCTTCCTGACACAAATCTGCTTTACAACAAATCGATTTGAAGGAAGCCACTGAACCGGGTTGTCCAAATATGACCTGGGATCTGTGCCTCTAATTATTGCATCAGTAACACACCGCATCGTTATAGACATAGCAGTAATAATATCCTGCACGCCGGATACTTGCAGGGGCTACACCATAGAGGCATGAATGATGATAACATTGTTAAACAAATGTTTTAGCAAAGCCGCAGGCAAACTATCACGACGCTTTTTGCACAGCTGAATCCAAAGGCACGTGTCATATTGGCATGTGTGCAGTGCATCGTTAGGTTCATTTAGAATTAATGAGAACTGCCCGGTCCGCGATGTAATATTGCGGTCCTTTGTAAATTGACACGTGCAGGTGGAACACATTGTCGCGGGCGATATGGAAAATGTCAGGAGTGTGCGACTAATTAGTCCTAACTGACTCAACTGTAAAGCAGTCGAGGAGTTACGTGCGAAGTAATTGGGCCTCCTGGTGTCATTCATAACATGTTTCTGGTGTTGTTCAGTGTCTCGATATTGGCCAATATGTGGTTTGCACGCGGAATACAAAAATATTTATTCTCTCAGAGCTTCTGAAAAAAAAAGAGTTGACTGTATATGCTCCCGAATTGATCCGAGGTTGTGAACCCAACCAATAACAACATTGTTTTCATTTAGCCAGCGAGGGAAGCCAGTGTGGGCGGATTAATATTTGGCAATCTCAGAACCGGATGATATACGCCTGTTGGTGGAAAAATAATAAAGGAGCACTCGATTCACTCTGCTTTAAGCGCTACAGGAAGATGACAAATCTTAGAGTACATACGCATTATAGCCTACTGTGTATTAATAAGTAATAACAATGGTAGTTTTGATAATATTTGAAGTAGTACCAGAGTTGAACCCGAATTTTGAAATTTTTGTGCCTCATTTTCTGAGCTGGCACAAAAAATCCAATACGTCCTGTAGAGCCGCAACATTGGACTGAATGGCCCGGAGCGATAATTAAAGTGCTAAGCCACAGAAGGTAAGTTTCAATGGAAACAAAAAAAGGGGGAGAACGGAACTGAGGCTTGCCATTCAAATAGTAGGAGGCCCTTACATTTTAATGCGAGTATTCAGAGTTTCAGACATCCCAATGGATCTCATTCCTGCTGGCCACTAGTTACTGCAAATTACCATGATTCATGGCATGATCATTTTTTCGCATATTTTATGGCAATTTGCACTATTAATAGACGAATGTTTCAGGCTTCACTAAAGCAGTCCTTTGACAATTATTCCAACAGTAATTGCGTGGCTTCTTATGGAGCCACATATGTGCGAATGGTTCACTTCATATGATTTTTTAAAACATAATTTTGACGGTTACTTTGACAAAAGCCATACCATTTCAATGCGTTTGAACACTAAGACCTGTAGGTACAGCGTGTGATTTAATTTGTGGAATCCGACTGTACTCATATTTCATGAGTTTAAAACGAGCTGTCACGGTATTGCGAGTAACGTGGGAAGGATCCAAAAATTAGATATTTTGTTCGCCGATGAGCTTTTACATGCACTTAAAATGTTACAACTTTTAAGCAATTTAACTGAGAAGCCCGGCAGGCACAGACGCTCTGGAAGTTTTCTTTTCTTCGTCATCTTATTCGTGCACAAAATGTAGGAGAGACCTATCCCTTTAATGTCAAGGTCTACTCACAGTTTAATGACCGCTGGCATTTTCCATCCGAATAAAAAAAAAAAGACTTGGCACAAAATCTGCTAATTGACGATATCTTGTCAGAGCTGAGGCTTGCGGCGTAATCAGATTTCTCCGCCATCAACCCTTCTGCACTGTACAAGTCCGGGGGATCACCCGAGGCTGCACTTACACTGTAAGCCCATTTATTCAGGAGTGGGTGCTGCATTAATGAATTAATGTGTGTAGCCCCGAGTAGTGGAATCCAATGTGCGGGAGGCAAAAAAAAAAAGCAAAGTCTATATATTCTCTGGCTCCCAAAGAGACGGGTGACTTTCCGCGTCATTTCCCACGACCGCATTTAGCATGCTCGGTAGCTCCTTTGTGCATATTTTTCCCCAGCCCATTCGCAGATTACCTCGCTATTTTTCTTCTCCTAAAACTTGGCCTATCAATAAGCGCAGCCTGAGGGGCCAGAGCAAAGTCCTGCGACGATGTGTCGAGGCCATTGAACTTGGTTGCTACTAGTAGCCAGCCTCTGGACCCCCCAGGTTTCGATGACCCTTTCCCGATGCGCGATGCGGTGGATGAAAGGCTCCTAATTGCAAAAGGGAGTTTGCACACTGCAAATCCGGTGCGGTTTTATGTTCCTGTGCTGACGATGCTTCCGGACTATCCCCACGATACCTCAGGAAACCGCGGGGTTAATCGCAATAATCTGAACGGTACAGCTGGCTTCCTATCTGGAATCTCGCGGCTGTAACAGGGCGATTCAATGTGATTCAAGGAATAAAATTTATGCAAGCAGTGTTTCGGATCACCCTGTATACCCCCCGAGAAGACTAGTGTTTTTAACTGAACCTGGTACACTTTAAGTACACTTTATCCTGACAAGTTGGGTTGGGTCTAGTGCCAAAGTTATGCACCGCCTTTGTGATATTCGACCTGGGCTTATCCAGTGCTGAGTCTGAAGCGTAGTGCTCAGCAGGCAGTGTTTTGAGAGGAAATGAATTGCAGGGGATTACAGCACGTTTACAGTATCGGATACCACCTTGCAAATTGGATAAGACTGTCGCGCCAGGTTCGGGTTTCATTAAGGACCAGTTATAAACAATTGCGGAAGTGGAGTTGGGCATTCCGCTTTACAGTTCCTGATTCTGTTGCTACTGCAGAGGGAACCAATGAAATGTCAAGATCATCCCTTTTATTTAAAGACTTCAGGAGTCGCGATGGAATCCCAATTGAATTTGTCGCCAAAGTTACACAAGGGCGCACTGTATGCCCTGAAACGCGGCTTAATCCGCGTTGCATATTTGTTTGAGAATTTCAAAGGCTTGACAGCAAAATTTTCAATAAAAATGCATAACCGTTCGGTTATTGGAAATCGATGGCCGTGCCAAAAGATCGTTGCAATAATTGGGGTTTGTAATATGGTCATGTCTCTCCCCAAAAATCATGTACTGTACGTACCTCGCGTCGTCCACTCACTGTAATATGTATCGTTGTATCTGTCAATACCCACAAGCAAATCTCATAAAATGTAATCGATATGAATATTGAATATTTTGGCATATCGACGTATCATCTGGTTGCCAATATAAGGAGGCCTTTGCTATTTTGGTTACCACTTTGTCCCTTTGTCAAGGCCGAGAGTAATGTCATTGTTCGTCTTCCTCTTCAGAAGGAAAAAAAGCGGAAGTGAAGTTGTAAAAAAAATCAGAAATATAAGTTCTCTCCACTCCAAGAATTTGATACTGTCGAATCTGGGTCTCGGCCTCTTTCAGGAGAGCGGATATCACTTGATACATTCTTTCTCTCCTCGTAAGGCATATACACTGTCGGCTATAAAAAATGCATCCAAAAGACTCTCTCATGACTTTGACAATAAGAGAGATTGTCATACCTCCCAAAAACCTTTCCCGATACTTTGCAGCAAGAAAGGAAAGGTTTCGTAAGGCTGCTGTCATTGATATGAATTACTTGCTTGGAGAGAGTCGTCAGTAATTCTAACAGTAAGTGCAGTTAGGTAACTAACTCGTCAGTTTCAACCCTGGTATACAGTAAAGCCGAATCTATTATCTTGTTTACGATTGGTCTTGATTATTTGGAGAGTGAAATTTTTGTATGTGAATTTATTATAGCATGCAGGAATTAGGAACTCGAAGTAACCTTTTTGTGGGAGATTCCAACAAGAACATTCATTAAAAACCTGTTGCACTTCAAGAGATATGCGTTGAGAATCAACAAAATTTTGTAAAGGAAATCGGCAATAATATGCAGGGATGCTAATTAATACAACGCCCTTTAATTGTTGAATAACAGAACGGTTGACCTTCTGTGCATTGTGGCAAGTCATCGAGACGCTTTCCCTGCATATAAGGACGCCTTTTGTTTTGGCACAGGAGAAGACAGATTTGCTCATTAGGCATCAGGTAGCCGGTAATCCCCAGCCTCAGACGACCTTGAAGCCGTTATGTCAGACATTCGAAAGCGGGGAGCTCCAAAGGAAACTTTCAGATAAAACCCTTGACAAAGGGTTGACCATGAACTTCCAAAATTCATTTTTTAACCTTGCCATAATGGCAATATCCATTACGAAAGTTCATTAACAGCCCATAAGCAATGACCCATTGTTGGCATTCCAGGCATGGGATTGTCACGTACGATATGCGGATATAATATGTCGCACCAGTTAAACAGGTTATGCGAGATGTTACGTAATGTTGTACTTGTACAGACAAGAGGGTCAAAAATAATTAGCTGGTGGTGACTGGTGATATGCGCACTAACTAGTTAATCAGGTTTCACAGACACACTCTCCATTCAAGCATTGTATTCGTATAACTTTACTGCGCACGTGTGTCCTATGGAATTTCCAAGGCTGTGCCAACCATTCCGAAAATTAATTTGTATGTGCGTTGGCTTAAGACTCTATGCTGGTAAACGCCTGATTACACTCACGCACAAGTGTTCAAACTCTCATCGAGATGTTCCGCCTGATGCATTTTCTTTAATTTGCGTCGAGTGAGAGTGGCATCGTCAACAAGGTCTTTTCAATGGAAACAGGAAGTGTAGTACTTTGATGTTTACTTTTTTTATTATTTGTCGAAGCAAACAAGTTCCTTTTGTCACCGGGAACCACCCGCCTGATGGAGCACTTGAAAAAAAAATGAAGCGACCTTCAAAGCCTATTCACCTGAGAAGCTCTCTGTCAATCAAAATTCGCACAAGCCGATGCACAGTCTGCAAAAAGCTATAACCCGCGTGCAAATATTCCACTTTGAGACTGGTTAGTATCGGTACCGCTTGTTATGCACGGTAGATTAAGACATGCCGCTGTCCAAATTTCCTGGTAAAATCCGGCCATTAGCGAATGTAAATAATTAAACATGCTTGTGGATGCAGTGTATATAGCAATATAGTTGCACGTTAGCACTACAACATTCCGCTCTACCAACCACCAGGCTGCAAAGTTCCTCGATATTGAAGCCTGCATTTCCTTTCAGAAATGTACGTGCATACCATGAAGATATTAATTAACAACCACATCACTCGCTGTGTGGTTGCAATTAGGTCCTTCTAAGAATCGCGCAAGTTTTGAACATTTTTGTGAGTGCAAAACCGAATTAGCAATAACCGTATAAAACTGTAGAGTGCGCAATTTTATTGCAGG
Organism: Catajapyx aquilonaris; assembly: GCA_000934665.2. Taxonomy (NCBI): domain Eukaryota; kingdom Metazoa; phylum Arthropoda; class Diplura; order Dicellurata; family Japygidae; genus Catajapyx; species Catajapyx aquilonaris. The sequence goes on along the minus strand of KZ538064.1, from coordinate 104,335 downwards.
TAATTGCAAAGGAGGTTAGTACTTCAGATTCGGAGGAAACAAGTTAAGTTGTTGAAGGGAATTTTGTCGTTCAAGTCTCCTAATCACTTTCCATTTTTTTCGTCGTTCCGCCTTTGAACCGGATATTGAAAGAACGTGGATTGAGTGGAAAGTTTTTTTTTTTGGCCAGACAGTGTCGGCGACTAGAATGCCAAACTTCACCCTAGACTCCCGTAGGTGCCAGACTCTCTTAATAATTGAACAGCAAAAAAAAAACTTGAGTAGAAAAAATCCTTTCTGTGAAAAAATAGGGTTCCAAAATACTCCGGGTCGTTGCCTCTGCGCGTGACGTGCGTAGGAGTTGCCTACAGTTACACCCGGATGGCTTCTGCAAATTTAATCACCTAAAGTAAATCCCTTCCCCCTGCATATAATTATTTCAAAATCGGTTCTCCCTGTAATTGCGTCGGTCGGAGTATTTACATACATTTCGCCGGTTCCTTCTGATCCCTGATGCAATTCTCACCAAACGTCATCAGAACCAGAAATTGCTTTTTTTTAACAAGGACTCGGCAGCCCCTTCCCTACCCCACCACAATCAAACAGAAATTTATGACAGGGAATTTACGACCACCATTTGCAAATAAGAGGTCGGTGCGGAAATACCCAGCCGTACATGCTATAATTTTCCTCTCTGTACCGTGCAGAAAGGGCGGTTCTAGGAGGTTCACTTCTGCCACATTGCTGTGGGCAACTAGTTGGTAAGCGATTATTATTGGTTTGGGTCGCTGTGGAAGCAGAGACAACCAAGGCCATGAGATGCGGGAAGAAAAAGCACGGAGGAACAGTGGACAGTGGACGGATATGGCAGAGAACGCTAGAAAGATTCCAGCGAATACGAAGAGAGCACTCGTTACACTGATGGGAAAAGCAATGGAGAAATCATTGCAAAATGGGCCCAAACTATTCCAAGTTGTTCACTAGTTTTGCTTCCTGTTGTAAACAACAGAAAGTTGGAAAACTTTGTATCAAAATCGTCTTACATACTGAAAGTTGCTGGCCACCTGTGTCCACTTGTCATATGGCATCGGAAAATATTCGGTGGTTAAAGAAACTTCCCAGTGCATGACAAATATTTTCTAGTTGCACAAAATTATGCAGGTGTGTATGCCAAAAAAGTGCAACAAAAATGCGATGCTAGAAGGTCTTCCGAGTACGAGGTATATCTGGAATTTGAGCGCGCATTATGACACCAGCTCTCCTGGAATGCCAGAAAATATTTCGCATTAAATAAATTTTTTCCCCCCTGTGCCACTTTTTTTGCCGGGATGCGACCCTCACCTTGACCTTGCGCAAAACATAACCGACACCATTATTGAGCAGTACCGGTACTGCCAGCACCGGCTTTGAATTAGAAATAGTTCACGCGGGGTGCTTGGCATGACAATGCTGCTTCTTCCCCAGCAGGTGGTGAATGGTAACTGGGTACTCACAAAATGCGGCAATCCCAACGGGACACTATTGTGCGACGAGGGCCCCTGGTGTCGACGGCATACTCCCGGTTGTCGGCAGAGACCACCGACGACTGAAGATGCGTGGGGAGGCTGGCACAAGGGAGGTGACGCCTGCGCCATTCCATTGCATTCATCAAACTCTGCTTCTGCTACTACTCGCCTGACGTATTAGTGGGTGTCAAATATTATCCTTGCTCATCATATAGGCTCGTCTGCAACCATTTTTTATGTACCCTGAGCTGATATTCTTTGCTGTGAGTCATCACACGTTCATTCATAAATTGCACGTGCCCCACCTGCATTTTTTATGTGGGAGAATCTCCTTGTGTGGGCACCAGAGAAGAAAGGCGGAAGTGGAGGATTATGTAACCCCAGGAGGATTCTGGAGCAAGTCGATTCTTTTTAGCGTCACATTAGTTGGGAGATAAATGAGTTAACGGTACGTACTTCGGATGTGGGTGTTGCCCTCTCGTCGTCAGCGACGTTCGCGAAATTAACTTGCGCGCCCACATTATTTTTGCAATCATGCGTGACGTGATAATGGGAGGCGGATGTGACAATCGGACAGCCAAATGATGATCAGGCGAATGTGTTTGTGCCATTATGACAGACTTGCCACTAATGTAAATGAGGAAATATATACCGGTATGCCATTTTAGGCCTGTAGAGTCGCAGTCGTCATAATGGCCAAGAACCAACTATATACGCTGCACACTTGATAAATCGTTAAAATAATTGGAGGAATTTGTCTGTTGGATTTAATTATAATTGCCAATGTTGCTACCTGCACTTTTGCCTGTTTAACAAATCAGTTAATGCTCTTTCATATACGATAGTTTATCTCCTACCTAATGATCACTGAGTACACGTGACAGCAAAAACTTTCTTCCAATAAAATTATTCAATTGCAAATCACCTAGATCCTAGATGATAGGTTATTATAACTTTGCTATAATATTGGAATGAAGAAGAGTAACGTAATGGAACTGTTCCATATTGCATATGTATCGACATACTGACAACTGACGTAACAAGTAAGGACAATATTATTGAATATTCTATCGAACTTCTTTTATATTGCCTCGATGCATTTAATGAGATTCAGCGGATAGCTAATATGATTTGACGATGAGGCCAAAAATAATGTGATCTGACATGAAAGAGAGATTTTATATCGATATAATTTAACTTCTTCACAGGGAAGATGATGAGGATAGAATCTCTTATAGATGAGAAGAATTCTTGGAAGACAGTAGACTAATGATTTGCGGAGGATTACTGTATATGGTGCGGTAACGCAATATGATCAGACATGCTCTGATTCCACTGAGAGAGGCATGGTTAAGGCAGAAGCTCTCTTTCTATTCATAGATAAATAATAGTTTACGAACTCACTTCTCCAGATGGCGAAATGACTCCGGCATGAAAAAGTGTTTCCTAAAATGGAATTTTTCCACTATACAACTCCCCTATACTGCTGAGAATTCCCCCCGGATTTCTCTGAAAGTGTGCGCTGTATTCATGGAGTCATTAGATTCATTATACTATTACGAGTGACGCCTTTCTTCCCTGAAATTTTGTCATCCAAGTTTCAGTGAACCCAGAATTAATGAAAGCGACCTTGACTTTGGGCCATGACGCGCCTGGACCTGTCAGACACGGCAGACTGTGATACACATTGTTCTAATGACGGGTCACAAGGTGTAATGAATTCTTGACGCATAACCTGATATGATGTTGTTCCAGCAACATAGCTCTAAATACAACGGAACTGTCTGCTGATTACTGATATATAGTGTATTTACCTTAGATTATGAAGCAAAGCGTTCATCTTTCGACTATACAATATAGTGTCAGCTCCTATACGTCATTGCATATCATAAGATTGCTATCTGACGGGGATTGCATTACTTTGGTGTAATGTCAATGTGACGTGCTATATACACGTATCTGTTTAGCACATAGTAATTATTTGCACGGCACCCTGTTTAGCATGATATAACAGATACACCGTAGGCCCTACATGCAGATTCTTTACGTAAAGAGCTGGCATCCGGCATATTGCTTGTAGTAAATAGCAACAGTAACACAACAGGTCAAAACAGACTTAATGTGATAAACAGACATGATGTATATGCTTCCGATTGGGTAATAACTGTGTACTGTAAGTGCGTAGGAGGATATTTTAGTTACTATGTGCTAGCTTGTTTCTTCAAAGGCACTGTATACTTTGTGTCAATGTCAGTAGAATTACAGTGAAGCATTTCTGTTTGTTTTCCAAGAAAGGCAAGCTAATGAGTATACTGTGACACAACAAAGATTTGACTACAGAAACAAATATCCACAAAGTTCAATACTGCATATAAAGAGTCTTGCATTTTCTGTATACTTGGTATAAATAAAATGTCATTTGTAGGCATTTTTGATGTGAATGGTTTTGTTTTATTATAAGAAAAGATTTTCGTTGGTTATACTGTATAGTGCATAAATTAACTGTGTTTTTTAATTGCATATTATACTGTGCTTGCTGGAAGTATTTCTTTAGTAGAATGCTCTATTTCATATGTGAGCATTTGAAAGATGTATTACGCAAAGGCTATTAGAAAATGCCACAATTTTCCAGTAGCGAAGGACAATTTCTTTCGATACTAGCATTTGATCAGTTCCGAATAAGAAATTGGGAGACCTAACTATATCCTCAATTTCAAGGATTTGTATTACAGAGTGCCTTTCACATGCTCTGAGCAGTACAAATCGAACAATGACGCTCATGACGGGACTATTTTAAGCTCCGCTGCTTTCCATTCAGGCACTAATATATTAGAGCAGGTAACTAATTTTTGTCAATTAGGCCTATATTTAGCCGTGTGACAACTAGGAAATGCATTGTTATTGTTGTGAGGTTGTAGGGTTCCTAAGTATGAGCCTGTGACTTTCTGAGGATATTATTTTAAATTTCGGACTTGATTCAATAATTGCTACGCAGTTGACGGATTTTGATTGTGGGAGGAAATAGGAGAACCTCGAGAAGACGAATGTGAAAGAAACTAATCGAAACGCTTCCTACAGTATATGAGAATATCCTATGTTCGACCATATGGCGTGTTGAGAAAGCACTATTTAAAGTAACTCGTGGTGTCTACAGTCCCGAGCATGAAGTTGAAGACGCTGCGGGCCTTCTCTGATCTTCTATTATCCGACTCAAATTAATGGACTTTTTTTTGGACACAGTTAACTCCTTTAGGCGTGTGTTCCTGTATTTATAATCGTATATATTTGATACCGAAAGGGCGTGGATTGTCAGAGGCCCCCGCAGAAGGGAACGGTATATTTTTAAGCCGTTGGTGGAAAAGCCGAATATTTGCATATTTACTCACTTAAAAACATTTTCATGAAATTGATGTCTATTCAAATGGGTATAAAATGGACAACCACGAGTTCGAAATATTTCATTTAATTATAGTAAAGGTTTTGGTGAATAATAGGTGATTCCAAAAATATATTGAAACCCTTCTACAGTGTGAATTCTCCTTAACTGCATCGAATAATCATGCACACTCCAAACACTTTTAATTGACAATTTGTTTTATAAATCGCAATATAGGCCAACGAGTATTTCGATCCTTCATTCTCATTTCCAGATGTTAGCTGGAACTGAGAAGGAACGATCGAAATTTGCAATTATAGTTTGTATTTTGCTCAATTCACATTGAAAAGGGAAACCTTTGCACAAAACGTAGCGATTAGCTTTCATTTTGTCGTACCATTTATTCGATAGAGATGATTATATCACCTAATTGTATATAGAGTTGGAAATATAATTTTAATAGTTCTAAAGGCAATGTAATTCTCCCAGTTGTGTAAATATTGCTAAAAATGTAGCCGTTAGATTAGGCCTATCCAGCAGCTTGATGAAAGAAACAATATTTCCGGACCATCAAATATTCAACCTCGGATGTGGAATTACTGCTTGAGGCCTGTACATGGAAGGTAAACAAGCACACCGCAGAACGAATACCGATATTTAACCGGAGGTCTTTTAGACATTTTAATGCAGCTGATAACCAATCATCACGGCCTGTGTATGCAAGAAAATTGCACAATAAATTTTTAAACAGAAAAAAATAGCCTTCAATTTCTACTCGAATAATAGCACGGAAAGTTGTCTTCGAAACAAAAAAAAGCACTTTGGTTCCATTCAAGTTGATTGTAGCAACTTACTTCTAACATGAAATGAACTTTTCTTAGATAAAATTGTGTAGGTCAACCCTATATATAACTTACAGTATGGAACATCAAACATCCTAAGTAAAGTGATTTTAGACTAGAGAAAAGCCCACATGAAACTAACGGTTTATGAAGTGTTTAGGAAACCTACTGGTCTATAGGGATTTTTTTTATACCTTGTTGGCTCAATTTTGTTTGCTTCAATCTATATTGGACGGTACAGTTTCGGGCGAAAAAAAAATTGCATTCGGCTATCAAAAATGTTATGGCCGCACAGACACCGTTATTGAATTGGCAATAGTCATGCTGGAGTTGCCCATTTCCAGGTCAGTTTACTTTTCGACTAACCTAGTTGACCTCGATGGTGTACACTATACACCGCAAGTTGGAAAATCAACTCGCGAATTACAGTCGAATAGCCGGATGCTTTGTGGACATGTACAGTGCAATTATTGCACATATAAATGCTGCCTCAAGTTTTTTTCAATAAATGATTAACAACCGAACCGGAACTTTTGGCTTACTGGAGTAAATGTTAGGACATATTTTTTAATACATCTAGCAGCATATTGGCTGATGTTTGCGTGACTTGTGCAACTTTCTGTACACTGTATCACTTTTGGAAATATTTTTTTTACCCTACATGTAACATTTGAATACACGTCATTATGATTGTCAAAATCGACTTATGGGTGCTATAAATATGTAAATCATCGTAGACGGAAAGCCATGGAAGAAGTCGGTATAGGCTTTGACATGGAGAAAAGATAGATGAGGTTTGGGCTCTATTGTGCAAGACGATGGGATGGAAGGAATTAATGAGAGGTTGCCATGGTCGGAAAGGTTAAGCAGGGACGTTGCTCAGCTACATCATACTACTCCAAAAGAAAACAAAGACGTAAAAGCATTCTAGACTACCCAGTCATAAGCACAACAACTCAAAAAAACTCGAAAATAATATTTTTAATGAATGAAATCCATGTGGCCTATACTAACTACAGACTGGCAAAAAGACTCATAACAATACTTAGGAACCGTAATGAGAGCTGGCAAGAAATAATAATATAAGTTAATACTGAATGTCAAGGGTCGTATTCCGAAAGCCTTTCAAATGCTATAGAATATGGCTAATTGGGTATTAAGCAACACGAAGGTCTATATACACACACGTGGCAGATTCAGTGAACTCGTTATAATTCTAAGAAATATATCCAAAGAAATAACTGATCATGGCTTGTTATTTCTCACATTGCCTATAGCTTTTTTGGCCTTCCGATGCCTTTTTTTATCAATACGAAACCTGCTACTCGCCATGGAAAAAGTGTAGTTGAAAGGATAATGAGGACGGAATATTGTGTGCAAAATAATGGCGGTGCATTATTGACAATCATATGCTAATGTTAGAGTAATTGATAACCTCATTTTTCACGAGCGGCACAAATTGGATGTGCCGCTGACCAAAATAAACGCAGTGACAAGCCTTTCACCACTACATTCCAAAAATTGGCACTGTAATGGCCTATCCAAACGTGCAATTGAATTTCTGCGAATGCAATTTTTCAGGGCAATTACTCCTCGCCCTGCACGTCACCTCGTGTATTTAGTTCGCAATATCTATGTTTATCCTGCAGTATACAATGCAGAAGCCCCTTTAACTATCACTTTGAGCATTTAAAAGCCGCGAAGCTGGGAAAAGGCCACGAATTCTGTCGCATTTTGCAAGCTTATTATGGCGCGGCATCTGCATTGAAGGCTAGCTCACTGGATATGACGGCTTTATTTTACTGGCAGCTTTATGTCGTCCACTTCCAATCGAGTCCCTCCTACGCTGCAGCTGTGTTCAAAGTCCGAATGCACACGGAGTTGAAAGAGAGCCCAAAGCTTCTTTGCACAGAAAAATCAGCTTTCGTTGGAGGGATTCTGGCACTTTTGATTTCTGAAGGTTACACGTGCTGCGTGGCCTGGACAGAATGAGGCCAGTTTCTTACCAGTATCGTTACCGGTACTGTAATTCACGTTGCGGGATTGTCAGAGCATGAAATGCTATAAAATGCGGGGATATCAAGTGCTCACACACTCGGGTCATACCCAGATGCGGGCCCCACAGGTTGAAGAGAAAGGTCTGTCTATATAGTCGCTCTGGACCGCAAAGCCTCCAGCATCAGCAGTGATTTGCGGCTTGCTTTTGACAAAAGGTCTCCAGAACAAGTGCAGCGAAAATCGAGTGAAAACTCTAGTCGTGTCATGAATCAACTCTGGGAGACAGCAATCAATTCAAGTTGTCAACGGCCCTTGCACTTGGCCAATTTCTGGCCGAGTTTTACTGCGCCAGGGAGAAAATGACAGCAGCAATAATGCACTGTAATGGAGTCATGCCAGAGTCTTGATTCAATATTGGACTTGATTGAATAGGACACCGCTTCATTTTATTAGTTAATTATGAGTATGAGTATAGGTGATGCAGCACGTGGTGTGGGAGTGGCAGTATTCGCGCTATAGTTCAATTATAGTCAGCTTGTATAATTTTCTTCTTATTTAATGTAGGGTGAAGCTCAATCAGTCAATCATTCACATTGTAATAATGGCTGTCATATTTTATTTGACAGGGTTCAATAACGTAGAAACCTGAGATATGTGACACACTATAATAGTTATGAGAAGATAAACCAAAAACATATTGGAAAATGAACTCTTTACGTTGCGTAGAAAGTAATTTATTAACGCGATAATTACCGGAAATCTAAAAAAAACTGAAATGACAACAATAGATACCGTGTATTATTATATACTCGTACAGGTTGTTTCAACTTTTTTGTCCGAACAGTTATCGGAAATATTGCACTAAGCTGCTACTTTGAGTGCATGCCACTTCAACCTAAGATTCGCAGGGAATATTCCCCATTCCTCGCAGACAAACCGGTTGCAAGTCACTGCTTACAAAAGTAGCAGCTTATAGTGAAATATTTCCGATAACTGTTAGGTCAAAAAAAGTTGAAACACCCTGTATATTATCTGCGCCTTACTTTTATACGACATGAGGGAACTCTTCTGTTCGCTCTTCTGACTCCATCTTCGTAAGAGGATTGTCCAGATTGCCTTCCGAATGATCAGGAAATTGGTAATATAATCTCCCATAAGTACCTTTCTCAACTTGTTTTTCCTGTAGGAAATGGCTGGTTCGTCTCGCGCAGTTACAAAAGTGAAGGTCGGGTTTTATGCCATCAAGGCTCGAACGTACAACATGTCAGAAGGCTTGATGATCAAGCCTTCTGACATGTTGTACGTTCGAGCAATGTGTCTCCCCCCATAAATTATTCGCCAAACACATCGTAAATAACGCTAATTTTTTTGCGAACATACCGCCAGGCTGTCACCTGCTAAAAGAACTAGGCATCAGCCCGCAGTACCCACAAACCCCGTACGGTAATGCTCAATCAGCCAGCTCAAATTCAAATCACGCGCTCCATGTGCTCGCCAGGCCTGGAAATACCGTGTGCTACAAGCCTGGAAATATGTGCAATGTGAAGAAACAAAAATGTGATCGGAAAATATTGGGGGTGTAAAAATATAAGTCTGACGTCATATTTAGGTTTAAATGCAAATATTGCGAAATTGCGCAGTTGCGAAAAATTTTGGCGCCTCCATTGTCTGTGGATGGTATCGATCTGTTGCACTACCGGCCATTTCCCGGCATCCTTTTCCAGCGTGTTGTCTTGTCTTGTTGTGCACCGTTTGTTCGGTACCGGCGTACCTGCTGTTGCATCGAGGGATGCCTTGCCTTGTGGACTGGGTCAACTCCCCCTTGAGCATCGTCGACTCCATCTTCGGTACATTTTTAGTAGGAACGGGGGTGGAGGGAAGGAAAAACTGTAAAGGAATTCAGCAGCACACAAAGGAAATGGAACAATAAACAGGGACAGAAATATTGTGTACTTGAATAATTCATGAAATTTGCACCGTTGTCTATTGGCAACTGCTGCTACTTGCATATCAGTACGCACATGAAAATATGTCACGTTCTTTCAAAGCAGTCCCCAGCCATGTTTATACCATTTTGTCATATCTCGGGAAGTTTTTCAAGTGCGGCCAGCACAGTTGCTTGTGCAAGATGTGCGGAGGACACCTGAAGGCGCATGGCTTCCCTTAAACGGAAGCCACGTACGTTTAAAGCAACTTGAAAACCACTTGAGACTGATCGTCATTTATAATATGCGCCGACCTGTGGCAATGAGAAAATGGTTCACTGATCTCCCTGGCCATGGCCGTGACATTGTTATGATAATGCTTGCAGATAATTCATTGCTAACAGAGTAATGTAGCGTTGGTCGTTGATCCAAACATGATGATGCTTGTTTTGCCTGGTGCAGGTGGCCTGGTTCTGTGGGGCATTCTCACCATGGCGGCAGGTGTTTGGAGTCTACACATAGTTTTGATTTTAAAGAAGGGGAGCAGAATATTCATGTGGAGGGAGATAGGAGCCTAAACCGTTTTTAAATTTACCAGCAGTTTTGTAAAGGGACTTTACAGTATGTAATGTCTCATGCAGTGCTATTTTTCTGCGATTTCAGAAAAGCACAAAGATGGGGACTGGAAGGCGGAAATTGCCAAGTACTTTCAGGACAAGCTTAAGGATGAATCTGTTTGGGGCCAGGTATTGTAGTGCTGTTTGGAGTGTTTGAATGAGCCTTATAAAATTTTCATTTCTAGATTCCTCTCCTGAACTCGGTACCTTCACATGCTCTGCGGGATAACCAGATGGCTCGTTTCCGCTGCATGGTGCAGGATATGTTCGATCCGGAGTTCTTCCTTGGGAAGTTTGAGGTGAAGGATAACAAGACTGGCCAGAGTGTGGTCAGGACAGGGCGATACAAGGACCTTGCAGATTGCAACGTAAGTGATCTGAATGCAATAAGTTATAGGAAGAGACTCAAATTGCTACATTAATATGTGCTTAATTAAATGATAACCAAATTTTAATCCTGAACATTCTGACCAGACTTGCATTAGGATATATTTTTGGAATATGCAGTGTCTTAATGGATGCATCACACTTTCATCCAAGCATTGCATTATTTAATGAAAGGCTTGAGAAATAGACTCCTTTAGCAAGACAGTTATTTAGGTAAAATTTGGTTAGTTATGGAAGTTTTCCTCGACCAGCCTCATGTAGTATTGCTGACCCACAGTTCTTAGTGTTGTCTTATACAGGGTCATCGAAAAAGAATGTCCAATTTTTCAAACCCTACACCTCGAAAACTTGTAGACATATCTAAATGATTTAAGTTTTGGAATGTTAAGAAATGTGTAAAGTTTTGATCTTACCATAGCTTGTTTCGATATGAGCTCCATTTGTCACTCAAAAAATGTAAATAAGGTAATCGGTGTCGTGCCTAACCTGCTCAGACATGTCTGGCATTACCGTTAAAATTTTTTCCCATAGGTGCTGGAGATACCGAATCTTTTCACCATACATGCATCTCCACAAAAAAAGTCAATTGGGGTAAAATCTGGGCTTCTGGAAGGGCTAGCAGTATAGGAAACTTCTCATTGCATACTGCTCACACTGGGAGGCTGAACAAATGAAATGTTTCTACGGCAGGTTTATTTCATTGATGAGGCGACTTTTTTTATTTGAATCATCAAGAACAATGTCTGTGGTGTAAATATCAGAGATATCCAGCACCTGCGGGATAGGATTGCAACGGTGACTCCAAATGTCATTGAGCCGGTTGGGCTTGAGACTATGTACCTCCTTTTTTATCTGCCAAGCGACAAATGGTGCACATAATTATCGAAACAAACGAAGCTGAAACCAAAACTTTAGACCTTCCTTAGTAATAATAATAATAATAATAATAATAATAATAATAATAATAATAATAATAATAATAATAATAATAATAATCCTTGGGTAGTGCCTGACCCTGGGGTATGCGGTACGGACCTTTATTGTAACTTGTAGTACATAGTACAGTGAGACCATATTTTTGAAACGCCTGGGCCCACGGGCAGGCTGACAGGAGGGGATGTGCAAGGTGCAGTGCAATGTCTCATGTGTGGTCGTTTTGTGAACTCCTCCGGGTGGTTTGTCCATGGAGATACCACCCGAGACGAAGCCAGAGACAGCCTAACTCTGTACAAGATGAAGGGGGTGTCCCCGGGCTGGGATCGAACCCGGGACCTTAACATCCATGGGCACATACGTTACCGCAGCACCACTCCGCCTCCCTCTTGACCTTCCTTAGTATTTGAAAACTTAAATCATTCAGATATATCTGCAAGTTTTCGAGTTATAGAGTTTTTAAAATGGGACATTCTTTTTCGATTACTCCGTATTTTTTTGTGGAAATTATTATGCGTGACACGACAGCTCTGCAACTTTGCCCGGGTCTTGTCACCTGAAGTTTTTCTTGAATTTGGATAGAGGTTGGAGTTGAAGTATCATAGTGAGCCAGCACTTTTTCCTGAGGCTGCATAGTTGAGGTGCAAATAATGATTTTGTGTAGGTCTATCTCTGCAATGCAAGTGCAAGTGGAGTACATCTTTTGATGTTTAGCCATCTTATTATGGGAAGCGTGACATGAGAGGACATGAAATTGGCCAGTCTTACAAGGTGTAGGAATTCAGTAACATGACAAATGGTTTGGTGACTATTGTACATGCATTGCATAAGTGGTATTTTAAGTTAAAATGATGCATTTTGAAAGATTTGCCTTGTATCGATCATGATACGAGCAACTTGCGTACATGTCTGCCTCACTGAGCCAAGGACCATTCCCACTGTCTAAGTCAAGGTCTAAGCCCTTGAAATGTGGTGGTGGACGTGGGCCTTTACTCGGTATGTTTATCTCTCATTGCAATAACTTTGTCTTTTCAGATCCACGAGGAGATTTTATATGATTCCGACAAGTCTGTAAATGACGACAGACAAACATTGTACTGCATTTCAGTTCCAGGTGAAAATGAATGGGTGCAAGAGATATCCTTTTTGTTGATACAGGGCAAAAAAAATTTGACCTGTGTTATAGGTGATGCTTTTATGGCTATGCCCCTTAACCGTTGATTACGCATACTCATCCATGGTGAGATTGGAGCATGCCAGTGATGCGATGATGGAGGAGTCCCCGAATGCAAAGCGCAAGCACTGTGCAGAAGATGAGGCAGCAGCACCCATTCCGGATGTGTCTGCACTCCAGATAAGCCCAGAGGGGAAGCGGGTACGCCCAGAGGAGGAAGGGAATCGACCAGAAGCAGGTGAAGGGGCATCGTCTGCTTCCACTGTTACGAAGGCTACAGATCTGAGCTTCCCTATTCCTGATCCAAAAGGACAAGCGTGTCTCGTCAAGGTGGGTTCAAGTGCCATCCACTGTAACGAAATGTTAATTATATGATGGACAAGTTTCTGCCGAATCTAGGTCAAGTTTTGGACATGTAAATGTATAATGACTCTTATCAGCCAAGTCACATGCTCATTGATGTGAAGTGCAAGTTGCATAAATTTGCACTCTTATATTACTTTGCTAAATAAATTTCTGGTTACATGTTAGTACAGGCACTTGCTCTTTTGTAAATGCCAAGTGAGCAAGGCATATTGATAGGAATGTTAACTTTGACAGGTGTATGACTCTGATGGCAAGTTCAGTCTGAATGATGTGATTGAATTTGTGGGCATCGTGAGCGTCCATCCTTGCCTTGCTGAAGAGGGAGATGGGGATAGTGAGGGTGCCGCACACTCTCCCCCACCGTCCTTGGTCCCCCGTCTGCACGTGGTGGCCCACAGGAAGGTCCCTTACAGCAATCCTCACCTTGCACCTGCCACTCTTGACGAGATGGAAGTAACCGAGGTCAGGAGTAAACTCCTCAACATCCTCATCACCTGCCTTTCTGGAGACACTGTTGCTGCTGAGTACTTGTTATGCCACCTCATCTCTTCCCTGTAAGTATGGTGGGCATGTTAAGATTGCAGTTATGATCAAAGATAAATTAGTCTTGTTGACTCTACGTGTTGATGGCTGCAGCATTAGGGGAAGTTCATGAAATATTTGCACTGAAACAGGAGCTTGAGTCCATCCTTGCTGACTGAAAAAATAAGCCTGTAGACTCGTAATGTCATACAGATACTGGAATGTTGAAAGGATCATTGGGGCCATTCATCTGCTGCTGTAAACTTTTGAGTTGGTTTTCAGTGGTGGGATGTGTATGTGTTTAACGTATGGCCTAGATAAAAGAAAGTCTCTCCAGGTGTGCAGTGTTGATAGATTAAACGCATTGCATGTATGCAGGGACTTACATTACTTTTTATCATGTTGTAACAATGCTCCTTATGTCAGTGGTTGGATGAAAATTTATATTGTTGCTGTAGAATATAAACCTGTCGACCCCCATGTCATGGTCAATTGTACTGACATCAACCCACCTCCTGTCCTCCCAAAGCTTGACCAGCGTGACATAATTTATAGGAGACTCCCTTATTGCCAACCTGTCAAAATCACTTTCATTTTGATCTACATCAATTTCTTAATAGCAGTACCTTTTTATGTGACATGCGGGGCAACTAGGTACTGTATAACCATTTTCCTACCATGTGAAAAGGGCTAAGCTCCTTCCATCTAGTGTGAGCTAAAGGAAATGATGCAAAGGGAGAAGAGATGGCACTTGGACGTTTGTCCCTCCATAACCTGCTTCTGGTTGCCATCTTGCAGCAGATAATTATGGCTTTAGCACAGGCACAGTACGAAAAAACCAATCTTAATAATTATGTTTAATATTGGGTAGCGCAGACCTCCTCGGAGGTATTATACAGAGAATAGCCAATCTTGTGCTCATAGTTAAGTTTCCAGGCAACTCATCTAGAAAGTCAATCTTGCGCCTACATGCAGATGTGTTGTATTTTGAAAGTACAGCATAATTATGCTGGCAGACCCACCCTCAAGGAGTTAAGCATGATGCAAGATGATATCTCAGCCATGGAAGCAAAAATGAAAGCAATTTTTTTAAAAAAAACCTCCCCACATGCATCTCCAGAGGAATAGCAATTTTTCCAGGTGATGCTGAGTAGCATTAAGTAGTCAGTGAGCCACGCTGATGTGTCAGCCAATGGGGGTTTGATTGGCTATGTGCGGCCATGACATGCAAATATTCTGTTGTAAAGATTATTGGTGACTGTCTTTCATGGGGGCTTAAACATGTGATGAGGATTTTTTTTTTCTTTCACTTTTAGGTACCTTAGGAAAGACGCAACTCTCCTTGGAAAGTTTTGTGTGAACCTTAGTAATGTGCCTGCTGGATTTGGACTAAAACTGTACAAGCTTCTTCAGATGCTGCTGCCCAAGTCTTATTACTTACCCCTTTCCCTGGAGAACCTGAACAAGTTGAACTTTTGCCCCCGGTAAGTTGAAACTGACCAGAATTACCTTTTTAGGTACAGTGAAACATGAGGCATTTCGCAGCAGCTGGACCTCCCTTTTGTCATGACATAAAGAGCCCATCCATCACATGTAGGATTTGTACTTATCATTTGGGAGTTGAGGTCTTCCACCTCATGGCAGATGAACCAAAAATGCATAAAAATTTGCACATGCAGTTTTGCAACCACTAGTTGCAGAGATGGACAAACCTGTTAACATGTATAAGGGGATTACAATATTATATACCACAAAATGATAAAATTCATAAGAGGTTGTGGCAAAAACAGGATCCAGGCGAGACATGAAATGCCCCCACCTGTACGTCGGGGAATCGCCCCTCTCTGCGAAATTTTTTGTAATTGGCACATTTCTGCTGTACAGTACTGAACTAGGAACGAAATTTTTAGACCCATTAACAAGTTCCCAAATTGATGGCCTGAGTCTGTATGTTACGGCCTCTTTGCATTTTTTAAGTGTGTAAGGTTGAGTTGCCTGATCAATAGTAAATCCAGAACAAGTAGTTCATCCTTGTTATTTGTTAGTAATTCATATTCAAAACCAAAGCAAGGATCGACCACCTCGCCTGTATTTGCTATCAATAATGCAATCCACCCATAGCAGACTGAGTGTTGCACAGTAGACAGGTTTTCACTATATTGATGATCCCCTACAAGCAGGTTTCACTGTATTTTCAGTAAGTGATGATTACAGAATTGTATATTTAACATATGCATTATGTTGTTTTCAGAAAAGACTACATATCAAATAAGTTGATCAGTGGTGTTCTCCAGATCAGTTCACACACTCAGCTAGTTTTGGATGAGACGGCCATGTCAGTTGGACATCTGGATGCCAAAGGTTTGCTTTGATTTTACTTGGTTACACTATAGCAGGGGTGGCCAAACTCGCTTAATGTAAGAGCCAAATGCAATAAACTTCGGACACTGAAGAGCAGCTAAACATGAACAAATATTACAGAATTACACATACATTTTTATTGTTCCATGATCATTATTTTACAGATAATGTCGGAACACGCATAAGCCTTCTGATTTGATTATACATATTCAACTTAGCATTAACATTTTTACTAACCAGCAAAGGAATAAGCCCAGTCAGCATGTGTCCGAGAGCCGCACATGTAATGTCAAAGAGCCGCGGTTTGACCACCCCTGCGCTATAGATTAATTGAGAATTTCAGTTATTACTCACAGAATTTGCAAAGAGGTTAGCTGTTGCGTTGAATCATTTACTAAAACTGCTCTAATTACATACATTGGCATGCATCGAGTAAGTGTTGAAGAGTGCCATACCCCATACTTACCTGAAATGAAAAATTAATGACTCTTACCTGCGAAGAAAAAGTGCCATGTGCATGCAATGCAGCAAGCAAACCATGTGATTTGCCCTGGATCTAATTACATACTTGCTGTCAGGTGACTCAAACGAACAGAGCTTGTGTAACATGCACTTCCTAAGCACATATGCAAGTGGCGCAGGGGAATTATTATCTGCACATGAAGTGCAGTCGCTGAAAATCACTGCATGAAACCTGAAATGTGGGGAAATTAAGGAGCGCTAGAGCAAGGGGGAGAGAAAAAAAAGGCATTGCATTGCATTAGACGGGGGAATTAATTACAGGTCCTTTCCAGGGTTAATTTCATATTTCTAGAACCTTGAAAATGTAAAGAATGAGAGAAGAGATAGTGAGTCGAGATGAGCTAATTGTTCTCGGGAGGGCAATCCAATTTTATTTCTCCTTTACCATTATATTTTTTAAAGGTTGGCAGTCAAATTTTGTCATTTGGACTGAGATGTGGGAGGAAATGGTGATAAAATCGTAAGAAGAGCAGGGTCTCTTTTTTTTTGTTCTTGTGATTGTGGCTTGAATGAGATTGGGTTTAAAAATGGATTTTTTTTTTTGGTTCCTCCCTCCCTCCTTTTTCTCAGTCCCGTCCCACTGAAACTTTGTCTGTAGAACTTTATGTGCGCTCTAGGACCTCTTTACAGCCCCAGAATTGAAGAATTGATAAGGAATACTCCTAGCCAGTGCACTTTATTAAGTCTGATGCGGAGTTAGAGAGCTCGAAGGATAAGTGTCCAATGGTTATTGTAGCAGGTCGGAAGACTGCATTTTCAGAATGAATATATTTTACATATTGAACAGTTTGCATGGGAATTACGTGCCAGCCAACTTAAACAGGGATGACATTTTCAAACCAAATTTTGGAAGACAATTTGTCTCCAGAAATCAAACCTCTAACTGCCATTATAGGTTATTCTTGATGGCAGTCATTAATAGCCATTTGTTGGATAAAGATGTAACAAATAGCTTCTAATAACATGAAGGTTGTCATGTTACAGCATTCCACTGAGTTATTTTTACAAATTTGGAGACAAGCCGTGACAGGCCTAAATGAAAATGCTATCATTTGATGTGCACCAAGGCAATCTTCCTGTCAAGGCAACTTTTCGTTGAGGGAGACTGAATTTGTCAGGTTAGAACTTGGGTTACATGTAGTGATCCATCCTGAGGGAGCCCAAAGATATTTTTTTCCCCCCTCCACCGCCTCCTTGACCATGAAAGTATTGCAGGAAATGTGGGGAAAACTTATGTAACCCTTGATTTCTTGCGCTGTCGGAACTGCTGATTCAAGTGTCTTCATTTGTTGGGAATGATTTGTGTGGACATATCTATAACTCTGCTGACTTTCAGTTCAGGTTGTGATCAGATTCGGAGATTGAGCCAATGTAATGGGGCGTGGCTTTCATTCGCTCATGGCAATCATCTGGTCACTTGTTGCTATCCCTACACTTGATTACATTAACTATTATTGCTCAGATTCCTGTGATTATTACTGCTATGCTTCACTATTACTGTTACCTCAATTGATGTTCCTGTTATTCCTTCTTACAATTGAATTCGTACAAGCCAAGTATTTTTATATGTTCACCTACAAAATCGCTTATTTATGATAACTGCCCAAAGCGGTCACTACTTTTCGTAATGTACACTTGGAAATGCATTGAACAATGCATGGAAAAGTATTATCCGAAAAATCTGTAATTGACATATTTCTGCAGGCACGTTATACTGTAGACCTAGAACATATGCTTCTGGCTGTGAGAGCAGCCTGCATTGCATTATTTCTACACAAAAAACAACTTTCATAAATCAACTGAATATTAAAACCCACGTGAAAAACATAACGATGAGAATCCCTTGTCATAATTTGGAGATAAGAGCGGCAGTGTCTGAATAAAATTGGCATGATCTCTAATGGGATGCGTTGTTTTCTAGCAATTTTGTAGGGAGGGCTTGCAAATAACTGACTTCACCATCAGAAAGTGCCTGTTGTGGATGACATTTCACAATGCTCAAGTCAATCAGGACCGAAACCTGATTCTGATCGTTCAGGTCTGGATGCACAGTAATCAACCCTGGCACATATGCCTTGCCGCCTTATTTGAAAACAAGACGGATCGAATGACAAGGCAAGCTAAACCTCTCCTGGCTGCGGCGCATCGTATTGTTCCAGAGCCGCAATTGAGTTAATTGAGACGGTTGTGGGCCTGCATGAAGCGGGTCTTATCGCATTTCTGAGGATATTCGAACCCCCCTCCCTTCTCACAACCTGTTGTGCCGACATCACAAGTGGGGCGTGTCGATGTGCACTCCTCCTCTAGAGCGTCCCCACCCCGAGGGGGCACAGAATTGCGCACCCCACGTCAAGGGCACCTTTCCCCTGATTTAGTCGACGGCAATCTCGCCATTGTGCCACCTCTCACTAAATTACCCCCATCCACACCCACTAAGTGTTTCTAGCCCATGTGGTAGATGTTGAGCACTATCAGCAAACTTGGAAGAGAGTGGTGGGGGTGTAGGGAGAGAGAAAGAGAGAAAAAAAGTGTTCTTTATATACGGAGTGGCCTTATCGGCCTTTGCCACTGGAGGCCGAAAAGACATCAGGAGCAAACTCAAAAAACTGCTCCTATTATTTAAAAGCCGGCACCGCCACGTACGCCATTAGGGGGGGTCGTTTCAGGATGCTGTTAACGTACGGAG
The DNA here is from genome assembly GCA_000934665.2 of Catajapyx aquilonaris. Classification (NCBI taxonomy): domain Eukaryota; kingdom Metazoa; phylum Arthropoda; class Diplura; order Dicellurata; family Japygidae; genus Catajapyx; species Catajapyx aquilonaris. The sequence continues at coordinate 85,142 of KZ538064.1, read as the reverse complement.
CTCTACAAAAAGAATGGTTATTGGGATGTTTAAAGTGGGGGTGGCGAGAGCGGCTTCATCGATAGGCTGTTAGATTGTGTGAAGGGGGGGAAGAAAAGGAGCCAATATTTTTTGATGTTGCTTTCACCAACAGTATCGGAGGGTGAGAGCAGAAGGATAATTGACACTGCTTGCTGTTCTTTTGTGGCGTATGCGACTCATCTCTCTGGCTACATCTTGTAGCATGGAAGCCAGTGGTCCAAACGCTTTTAAGCATGATCATGCGCGTGAATGATGCTGCTGGGATGGGGGGGGGAGTGGACCCCCCGAAAAAGTGCCGATCAACGTAAACCGCACTGTAATTCAGAGCTGCTGCACAAAAAAGCTCTGGGAAAAGCGCTCCTTATTTATCCCACGTTTCGGGATGTAATTCCGGCCGACTGGTGTTTGGAATCGACACACATACAGTCCAACCCCCCCACCCTCTCTGTCTGTGTAATCTAGTAGAGCTGCACTATCCAGCGCAGTATGGTTGGCGTTGGTTCGTTTTCTGAGCATAGGGATTGAATGCGACAGTTGCGAGCTGGATAATACGAACATTTGGGGCGCAGTTTCAAAGCGGGCTTTGCTTTCTGATCGCGGCTGGGATTACAGCATCTTAGCCACTTAGGGACGGCGCTAAATTCATTTGGAAGCCTCCGATATGGAAAATTGGCCTCGGATTCTCGGGGCTTTAGAATCACAATCACAAGGAGATTTTGGCAGCTCTCGGCCAGAGGGGGGGTTCGATGCTGCTGCTTCCAGTGCTTTTGGAAATATATAAAATATACTATTTAAAAAAAGGAAGCGGAGGAAACGACGGTTATATATATATATAGGTATAGTGGGTTTATATAAGGGGGGGAGTTGGGGACAGGGATCGATGCCAATTTTCGTTTGCAATCAGGTGGGCCGCATGGGCTTTGAATATCGTTTTCCGTTTATGGATGTTATGCGGAGTTTCTGTGTTGTTGGGAAGCCCCGCAGATTCCTTCAGGGCTTTGTGCAGGAAATCTCTGGCGCCGTTCAAAAACATGGCGCCTGCATTAGCGCTCTTCTCCCGGAGCGACACTTGAAAACGTGACCTGGCCCGTATGTATATTTACTGTGCCCATACATTCAATTGCCTTCATTCAAGATTGTGGCACAAGTGCTTTTATTCAGTAGTCACAAATCTGAGCTGTTACTTCATTCCTTATTGAGATGCGTTACGATTTGGGGATATTACGTAATATCTCGCCGATTGCATGAGCAATCAAAAATCGTATCCGTAATTTTGTGGACAGCCCAAGTCGTGTTTTTCCAAATGCCACATGCGTCGCTTTCAATTTTGCGTGATTGCATGACCTCCCCATCCGGCGGAAATGTGCCAACAACGACAACAAAAAAAAAAAAAATCGCAAGAGAAACGCTCGGCACGTAACTTTAACGAGCATTCGGATTAATTCGAATGACAGGTGATTATCACGCATCGCTCGTTCTTTATGCCCAGTCGAATCGTCAGATATCGGTAATTCGAGCTGACAGAAATACCTCCACATTCCCCCCCCCCTCCCCTCCCCAACTGACATCATTTGGCAAAGTGACAAGCTGCAATCTGGACCACCGTAAGCCTCGCAATCTGACAGGGAGGAAGGTGACACCTGGCGCGCCAATGAGTTTAGGAAATGCGTCGGGATCACTTACTTCAAAACCGGTTGGGTAATTAGTTGGTGCGGAGGAAGCCCCGGAATGCAATTTGAAACAGTTGACTTGGGACTTTGCTCGCTTTGAGAGCAATTGATCCCGGTGCCGCCTCCCCCCCTAAGATTTTGAGAGGATGCCGATTAACTATGCGACCCTTTCCCTCTCCCCTTTCCCAGAGAACAAGGGTCCTAAAATTGGCTGTCAATCCACTCCAAGGTCGCTGGTACGACTGGTACCGTAACTATTTTTGCAGAGGGGGGGTTGGAAGGAAGGAAGGAAAGGAGGAAGGGAGGGAGTTATCCGTCCTTTTCCAGGGCGGTGCATCTAATTTGTTAGAGGAGCGGGGGCCGTAATTGGTGTGCGGAACACTGGAAACTGGGGCATATTTAAGTCGGTAAAACCCTCAAAATATTGCTTTATCCGCTGCTGTGGAAACAATTGCGCGGGCCTTGGGGTAATCACACGCTAAATTGAACTCGAAACTCTCTCTCTCTCTCTCCCTCGGAATCCAGTGGGGGAAAATCGCAAGTAAACACGGGTCCTGTTCTGAATACTGCGGACTTGAAAAGTATTGTGCAGCTGTCGATGCTTGGTGAATCCTGCTGCGTCTATATATAGGGGAGGACCCACGAATTTTGGGAGGAATGGTTCACCTTGTGCACAAACAGGGGATTCGAAATGATTTGGACCCGCCTGCTGCAAAATATCCAATCACAATTGGTGCTCAACGAACGGGTATGGATCGAATCGTTGGAATCGGTTCGGGTTGGGGGGAGATCGGGGGCAGGTTGTAGGCTAAAATGGTCTGGAGATTAGAAATGCGCTGGAGCGTAATCAGGGGGACTTGGTTTGATTATCGTTTGGGCGATCGAGTGGGATATGGGCTTATTACCATTGCCGGGATCACATGGCTTACAAGTTGTGTTGACGAAAAGTTGAGCCCTTTCCATGAACAATCGATCGAAAACTTTGTAGGCCTATACTTTAAGCAAATTGTAATTTGTAAGGCAGGGTCTGTGAACAATAGTTCGCTCGACGTATACAATTAAAATTATTGCGAGCCTGTCAGCTGTAGTGCTGTTCTAGAATGGTTTATGGGAGAGTACTGTGAGTTTAGCAGTTTATTTTGCAAGGATGGTCATCTCGCGGCATCAGGACTGACCGGATCATTAACACTCGGCGAGATAATCTTGAGTCCTGGCCTGTCCTGCACAGAAATCTTAGCCGGACTAACATTAATCCTCTCTGTTCCTCTGAGAGTGCTATTATCCAGCGTCGACAACATCCTTTGTATAAACAGACCCAGGCTTGTTCAAGCCAGCGAGGTTGTCGGCACCTGACAAGTGTCTTCCTCTGCCTCACTTGCAGCGGCCGTCAACATTTGACCTCTGCTTTCTTCACTCGACACTTTCATTACAGCTAATATCCGATTAAAGGCACACAGCGACACGAATAGAGCTTCTCCTTTTTTCTCCCCCTCTGCAGCGGTTGCCTCTTCTGAAACACGACCGTAGCCTTTAATTCGAACCTCTTGAACAAAAGCACTAATCTGATTGGACGCGACGAGTGTCAGCGTACAGCTTGACCGCATTCACCACACGTCCTTTTAAGCCTCTCGCCGCCTTTAATAAAACTCCTGAGAGTCTTTCCTACTCACTTTACTTCTTCCGATGACAGCCACCAAGGCCCACCTGCATTTTTTTGGGGTCTCCTCACTCCGACACTTGATGCCTGTCTTCCGATCCTGAATGTAATCATTTGCTGGCCAAAGCTTGAACGAATCATTGTGGAGCACCCTGTACACACGCGAATTGCATGTTCATGTGTGAAAGATATTTCGGGTTGGATCCGGCGGGCTCTTGTGTGGTGGGAGAGCAATAATTTTGGTCTGACGTGACGTGCTTTATTGCCATTGTCGTCGTCGGCTCTAAAAGCAAATCTTGCCTACTGGCTGGCATTAGAGTGGCCAAAAGGATTTGGAGCTTGGGAAGTCAAATTACAAATTATCCTGTCGACTGACGTGGATCCGGAGAATCTAGCTCGCAAACTGTCATCAGAGAGTTGGGGGGGAATTCGAGTGCATGCGTGCATATAGAGGTTTTAAAATCTTGAAAATATGCGGGGGATTACACTATTAATTGCACGCAATAACGTGGTATTAACGACACAAAAGTTGCTTAATATGAAGTTACTGCGATGTAACACGGAACCCTAGACATGTTCTGTAATATATTTACAGCCTGCACGATAAGCTACTGGGAAGAACTACCGCTTAAGTGTGGGCCAAGTGAACGCCTGACCCAATCACGGTGGGTGTCAAAATAATTGACATTTCCATTGCATTTGTAAATTGCAGCTCATTTCGTCCACACGTCCACTAATTCCTGTAGGACTAGATGACCCAACTGCTACCATACTTGACGTGTTAATTGACGCAAGCCGCGAGTAAACAGCGATATGTCGTTGTTTTATATTTGCGTCGATGAAGTCAATTGCTGGGCGCTGAGTTGTGAAGGCGAAATAAACAGGCGCGACATTTTCCCCCCTCCCCTCCCCTGGAATGTTGGCTGGTGTGTGTCATTCCGAGTTGGTTTGTTGTTATCGCTTTTGAGTGTTAGCGACCCAGAAACGGTTGTTGTGCGCTTGTTGGAGGCACAAGCCGTGCCAATGCGAGTGGTAAACAATTTTGCGGGGGTCAGCCTGGAAAGGAACGCTCCAGCGTTTTAAAAGCCCTTTTGTTGCAGAGAGGGTATATAGGGTGGGTGGGTAGGGATTGCAGTGACCAAACGGGCGGAAGAAGTGGAGGAATGGTAGAGAGGTGGTGCTGGTGGTGGGGGCATTAAACGCTCCTGTGTAATTGCCTGCTGGCTCTGGGATCATGGCCGAATAGCTACGGTTATCTTTACTGTTATTGCAGGGGTCCAGAACATCACGGCGCTGACCAACCTGATCAACTGGCAGAAAGTGGACTACGACTTTGACTTCCACAAGATCGAGTACGAGTGCGATATCCCTGTGCTGGTGCTATCCGAGTGCAGGTCCCTACTGCCGGTAAGTGCTGCTCTCGATCCACCAATCGGAAGGTATATTATAGGGGTAGGCGAGTCGGATGCGAAACTGTTCGGGCAAAAATGAGAGGCTTAATTAGTGAGAAGGAGGCTTGTGCTTGGAAATGGCCACTTGGAACGGATTGTCTGCAGGAGCTTATTGTTGCTGTTAGGCATTATTAGTTTCAAGGCAATTCAGTAATTTGATGTCGATATATAGTGAGCACAGAGCATGTTTAGAGTAACTCAGTCTCTTCGCATTTTCTCCTCTTCGTGTATGCACATCCTTTCCAGCATTTAGAAATTCCTGCAATGAAAATTCAAATCCCCAAGCATGTGACAAGGGGAAGACAAGAGGGGGGTGGCAGACACCATTTCCCCCCGAAGCAGCAGCAAATGCCGCCTGCTTTTGCCGCACGAAATTGCAGATGGAGGAAGAAGGTCTTTTCCCCGGCGATATACAACCGGCATCGGAAATTCCGTTGCAAAGGGGGGGGATAGCTAAGAGTATGTGCGGAATTTCTATCGGGGAGAAGATGCAATGCAGGTGAGGCCAAACACTGGGTCTGGAGTAGAATTTGGGGCATTCGGCCCAACTCATGCTTTTCCATTGCCTACGAACTTGTATTGCGGCAACACATTTTTTTTTTCCTCAAGTGAACCATGGAGTTACTTACATAGCGATCTTGACGTGAAAATAATTTGGTCCTTAATGACGTGACATTCCACGGATAAGGCCAGTTATGTTCGAGTGGCGCTAGAGAAAAAGAAAAGGGGAAGAAAAAAAAATGTCAGCTCTAAGCACATCAGATTGAGCTATAACAAAAGGGAGTGAAAAAAAAGAGAGGAAATTTCATTGGATGATTGTGCCCAATGGTGAGGTGGTTCGACACTTTGTCGCAGTCAGCAGCTTTGGGGGTCAGGGCGGATTTGGAAGGGGTGGGTGGGTGTGGGGAAAGGGTCTGCGGGTGTTTTCGGCCGAGGCGGAGATCAGGGGGCTGGAAGAGAGATCTAATGGAACAGTTCCGTCCGCCGGACTTGGTTCAATCGCCACATCCATTCCATTGGGTGTGTATATCGCCAATCGCACAATCCGGATTGGGAAGGCATCGGGAATTGAGGCGGTTATCAATCAGCGGTCCCCCGTGCACTTGGCCGGGTAACGAGCCGAAAGTCGTGGTGTTTTTAGTTACTGAATGGTGACCGTTATTGACATTATATTGGCATTGTGATGCCTGGTCGATTAGGGTCGAGTTATGTGGAAATTATGCGAATGTGCGCTGTACTACAGGATTCATTGACACGGTAATGTGGAAAAAAATGCGGGCAGATGAGTTATTTGCACCGTACGCGGTACAGTGATACCGCCGGTGGCATACAGTGATGGCTAATTGCTGACCGATGGGTTTATTATTGGGATGTTGTACACTGTACTGGGCACATTTAAAGAAGCGGGTGTTAAATTAAACACCGCATTTTGGTTTGAAAATGGATGCTGCTATAGGCGTCAGTAACCAACGCGAAATCAACTCATCGGCTGCGTTTTAAAAATTAAATTGAGGATATTACCCCCAGTGTCTCACCGCAAGTAGAATGTTTAAGTGTCAAGAAGCAGAGAAGAGATAATTTAACCTCACGCTGCACTATAATGAGAGAGATGCAATGAGGCATTATGTTTTTAAAGGGACTGTGAGAGTGGAAGTCTCGAGAGATTAAGCGTGAAGAAAACATGACCCACTCAACCAGTAATTCTGTACTGAAGTTCACGCCGGCTGTCTACTCTTCAGCTTTATCGCGGATGAGAAACGGGACTTGTGTTTGTAAATATGAATCTCATAATGAGGAGGCTACGACGCCAAGGAAACTCTCGAATTTTCTTGTCTCGCTTCCTCTTGGCTCAGCTCTCAGCTGAATTCGCGTCGACTTGTACCACTAATTCTCGGAAAAAAAATATTCGAATCGCGCTGTATACATATTATCTGCATTCATGCCCGTTTATCCTGACAGTTCAGAGCAACCCAAACGGCAGGCATGTGCAACGGGTGGCCGCAATTTCAGGGGCTCTTTTCTCTACTTGAAGGTTTATCCTGACTGTTCTGGGCAACCATTTTTTAAATCTCCTGTGCGTCGGGCAGTCTGACTCGCAGGGGCGCAGTCCAGTCTGATTCCCGAAAATACACAAGCCGCATTTCCCCCACGGCACATATCCCACACTTGAGAACCGTTCTGGCGTTCAGAGGCAGTAACAAATGGCCGCTTTGTAAGATTCAGTGTGTTGCGTCAATGGACTGGATGAAACGAGCCTCTCGGTACGTTTGCTTGGTGACGACACTAGAGCATGTCCTGCTGGAACATCCAGGCATTATTTTCTGCCCCGTGTCGTCCAGTACTACTGAAGTGGCCCGTTTCTGCTAGCGACTAAGAAGCTTATGATGCGGTGACTTTTATAGGGATGTCGGGAATATTAGCCACTGAAGCTAGGTTGAATGGACACATCTTTTTCGATAACTAGTATGGCCTGCAAAAAAAATGGGTTTGACCTCGGGTGAAAATTATGTAAAGTGTTTGCGCATTGGCCATGCGACATGAAGAGTTTTGTTAGTAATCATAAAAAGTGTAGCACATTGAATTTTATGGCTAAAACGTACACTTCAGGTGGACTGGACTGTAGCAGTAAAATTACTTAAGTGCAACCAGAAGCACTCATGTCGCACACGAGGCCCATTTAAAAATGACACGTACTGGTGTCCTACGTGAGCACCTGTAGTGCTGTAGACCATGATCCAGATCCGCATCCAGGAGTTCCAAGTAGCACTTAGGCAGGGTTAGCAAACAGGGAAATTGGTGAATAGTAGCACCTGCAGGAGCAATTCAGTCGTCTTGAGGTAGGAAGTGTCTGTACAAGCGGAAGGGGGTTTTGGTCCGGAGCTAGGTCCCTGATGGCCCCTTCTTCTCCTCTTGGTGCCCTCCAGGGTGACGTTCAGGTGCCATGGCGCCCTGTAGATGCGACCCTGGACGCCCCGCAGCCGGAGCAGATGGAGAGTCTGGAGAAGCAGTTCCAGGAGGCCACCCGCCAGCTGGAGCGAGACACGTCCCTTCTGGTTAACATCAGGAGGTTGCTCGGCATGGCTAGGACTGCCGACTACTCCTTGAGCGACGAAATACAAACTGTTAGTTGCCTTTCTTTAATTTTTGTCTATTTTTATGCATGTTTTCTGGAACGTTACCTTTTGTCACTAAGGACACCGGTAGGGATTGAATTTGCCAGCATGCCTTTAGAGATGTTTGTTGGTAATTGCAATCATTGTCATTATGACAGCATTGCACTGTGAAAGTGATGAAGCAGGTGACGCAAGTTAGGTTAATAATCATAATCATCGTAATGGTTTGTAATCAGTTAAAGCAATAAGCTAATTACTAAATTATATATTTGATGAATAATGGGATAATTATATCTGCAGTTACTCATTAATAGTGTGAAAATAACTATTTATAACTGAATCACAGTGCTTCACCTCGATTCTGGAACTGCCAACTTTTGGGTTTTGGAATTTTAAAATTTTTGATTCGCCAAGGATGAATCTGGAAGTGTTCAAATATTTCTAATATTTGATTCAACTTGGTTCTTTATTTGTTGTAGTAGGACATGTGTTGCAATTAACAACTGAATAATAGCATCAATTTAATACAATGTAATCAAATGTTTAAGGATTATTGCTGACACTAAGGATGGCTGTATTTAAAAAAATCCAATGCTCAATTTCTGTATTATGTAGATCACTGCAAGGCACATTTAGTCATTTAGTAATACTAATAAAATCTGACAATTTTTTGCACAATTTGTTGAAGGTCGTAGAGGAGGACTTTGTTGAGATTCGTCAGTCCGATCCTGAAAAGATGAATGTTTGGGCCCTACATCATCATCTGGTCTTTGCCAGGTAAAAAAAACAAAACAAAAAACAAAAAAATCCTTGACTTTTTTTTTGTTTTTGTTATTTTGACTTTTGAGGCCTTGGTGATTGTGAGCCAAGACGACTGTTGCTGTTTGTGAAATGCGACGGGAATTTTACAACCGGGACAATCGCCAAACTTTAGAGCCTGCTGACTTTGCTCCTTTTCCCAGAGTGACAGGTTCGCCAATATATGCCAGAACATTCGAGTGGTTTTTCGACAAGCTAGTCTGGCATGTGCTCTTTATTCGCGCAAAATAAAAACAAATCAAATAATGCTATAATTAAATCTGCTTATCCCTCAATCAGGGGTTAATGATTGATTTTAGTTGACTCGTGGAACTTTAAAATGTGGCCTGATGAAAATTGAAAATTCAATCAGTTATGTAACCGTGGCTGGAAATATGTTGGATAGAAATAATTCAGTAAGTTGTCCGATTGCATTACTGCCGGTTTCAATTGCCTCGAAACACGAGTCATGGAATGATTTTTGCAATTACTAATCACGTGGTAAGTGTTTCCTGAACCGGAAAGAATAACAGATGGATCGGGTTGCGCAATTGCTTTTTTCACTAATTATCCATGACGCTTGATGAAAAGGCCGTGCTTTCGTTTAATGAGGCGGAATCGGTACCAGTCACCATTCCGATTGGTGGCCCGTAAATAATAGCAACACCAACCCTTTAATTCTGATAATGGGAAATGTGTGTAACGGTATGATTAAGTCTTGGTTCTTTTTTTTCTTCTCTCCATTCAGTTTTTTTTTTCTTTCGTCTCTTCTCCTTTCGTTTTGAGCTGGTAATTACTGTGAAGACGTTAGAAATCGAATCAGGGCATGGTTGAGGGAAAACTGCTGGCTGAAGGAAAAGCAGTTATTATTGCCTGGATGATGATCGCTTCCTGCGCACACCACACTTCTCTTTCGCCCCATTCCTTTCCATCCATCTTGAGAGGTGGCGAATCCTGCCAATGCAATTACGCGATAATTTTCGGCTGCCTAACTGGCTTCAAACGCTGCATAATTAATAAAGGAACGGCTGCTGCTGCACGGCCTGGGTTTTTTTTTTTGGTGCACGCTCAAGAGCCTAAATATATCTTGTTGAGATTTTTTTTGTACGTGGCCCAACTGCTAGCATCTTGGGATTTATTGCTTTAGATATTTTTTTGGCAAAAAATGGGAAAACCTATTTAGATAAGGTTGCGGTTCATGAATGTTTAAATTTACTGAGGTTGATTTTTTTGTTAAAAAAAAGGGAAATAGTAATTCAAGCTTTCTTCCACTTCTAAAAGAACTGGATTATGAAACTAACACAAACAGGACATGAGTTTGGCATGCCAATAAATATCAACCAGAAAATATCAATCAATCCCAAGAATAACTGTTCAGGACGGAAAATTTTGCCGAACGACTCTGTTAAAGACAGGTTTCACTGCACTATTCGAGTAGCATAGAGAAATGTAATGCATGTGCACAATATATTCTGCATCACTCTATATCAAGCAACTTGATAGAAAAATTATGGTTAAATTTTGCGCAATTTAGTGGCTCATGAGTGGCGGTACTGTGCCATTGAGCATGCTTTCCCTGGAGGATTAGAGTGAAATTTTGCGGTGTGAGATAAGGCCTCGGTGTGCCTTTTTTTCCTTTTTTTTAAAAAGAAAAAAAAACGAGAGAGGAGAAAGATTAGTTGTCATATCTGACAGGATTTTAATGGAGTTTTTACTGTTCCCGGGGTTTCCAGGCTGTTGTCCCTTAGTCGCGGGGAGAAGACGTTAAGTTTGGAAACGTGGCAGGAAGCGAAGAAATTAGAGAGGGACCGAAAATCCAGACTTTCTTCCCCTACGACGACGACGACATCCCGACAGTAAATTGACCGAAGCCTCGGATGACGTTGAGCTACAGGGTGTCAAGAAGAAGGAACAATATGGGACCACTGTATGCTGGCATTTAATAAAAAAAACACAAATCATTTTTTACATTAATTGTTGTCTCGTTCCCATTTTTCTATTGAAGGTATTTCGATTGAACTTGAAAATCTTAGATGAGGAAAACATGACTTCAAGTAGTGGATGATGAAGAAGAAGGGGGGGCCAAAATCCGGATGGAAGGCCCCCCGTGAACGTTCCGGATATTCCAATAAATTTTATTAAGCCCTGAGGGTACTGCATTGAGGTTCTGGTACGAATAATGTAATGTCATTACGTTCCCAAGGCGAGTATATTCTTTCCCAACGTCCCGTATAATGTACGTTAGTCCTTTCATTATGGCGGGCGGAATGCGCGGAGTTGGATATCTTGCCTGGAGGGCCTTTTCTTNGGGGGGGAAGAAGAAGAAGAAATAAAAAAGCCAAGGGAAGAATACTGCATGGCAGCTCTTCTAGACAGAAGAGAGGAGAGGTAGACGTTTCATTATGACTGGGAGGTAACCCAGTTGTCTTGAGGTCGCGGCTTATACAAAGGTGCATTGGAGGGAACATCTGGCCGCGAAAGTTGGCGTGATCGATGGACCAGCCTGATAAAATATAATTGCTCGTTTCATTAGCATGAGAATACACATTGTAACGTTGGTGGTGGTGGGAGGAGGAGGAGGGGGAAGTGTTATTTGATCGATCGGTTGCGGGTTCTAAAGGAGGCTTGGGAGATGGTGCTGAGAAAGGGAGGGAGAGATGGGGGAGTTTGTAATTTCCTCCATGGCGTTGCCTCGCGTCTTTTGTATGATTGACGACATGTGCCGCTAATGAATCGGCGGGGGTTGCCAACCAGAAGCCGATAGAAGAGCTGCAGAACAAAGTGAAGCTGAGGGTAAAGGATGAGGGATCGTCCCTTGCAGAGAAGGATGGAGGAGGGAGGGAGGGACTTTTTTTTTGTTTTTAAAAAAAAGGGAAAGAAATCAGGGTGAAGAAAGTGAAAATTACCTAAATGCGAAGGGAAGCAGTGAGGAATAAGGCGAGCCAAAATGAAATGTTACCCGTCCCTGAGAGCGATCTAGTTTCATTTGGAGGACCGCACCATCACTATCAATTTAATTCCAGCTCCGTTTTATTTCAGTGCTGGGATTTCCGTTGCCTGCACCTCGAGCCACCGCATATGTTCACCGGTGAGTATCGGAAACTTCTATCGACATCTCTCAAAATTGTCATCAATAACTGCTGGCTAAGATACCAAATAATTCAAAAATGATCTGCAGACGCATCCTGAACATTTTAAAAAATTGAAGGGAGATGGAGTCTTCTTTAAGTAACTTCAAGGCCAACTACACGTTTACATCGGCATGACACAACAAGTGATCGAATTTCCAGCGAAAAGGTAAGTGGCTGACAGTGTCGTTCGACCGCATGTGTCGAATCACGTTGATCGAATTGAGCAGAGTTGGTACAAAGTATTGGTACAAAGTATATATTTTTTTAAATACATGCACACAGGAATAACGTGTCAGAGGGTTTCAGACACGTGCGGATAATCCTGTACGTGGGTTTCTGACGTAACATCGCATTAAAAACACGGGCAATAATTGGCAGAACAATAAGGATCATCCGCGTGACTGCCATTCGATGATTTTGGTTGGGGGGTTTTTATTTTTTGGCTTTGCGAGAGCGATTAAGCGCGGCTCACCACCCGCGCGCATATATTATTTTATGCCACCTGTGCCCACCCACAACAGCAATTTCACTCTAAATTTAGAGCTGAACTGTTCGAACGGAGAAAACAATATTTTGGTTCAACACTCGATTGATTCATCGGGGCGTGAAGTACAAACCAGTACAAACCTCTACATTGGTCCGTTCCACATCCAAAAATCTATAAAGTGTTGCTTCGTTCTGAAAATTGATTTTGCGATATATTTATCGACTGGCTGCATGTATAGGCCGACCGAATTTCAGGAAGAAACTTATCAATTTTTTAATATTGTTTGGTCGGACACAACACGCTGGTTGGTGTCACAGTAGTTGAACGGTAGATGTGGCACAGCCCCTGGTTCGTTTGCCAACCTGGCTGGTACTACCATTGGTGCGAAAACCGAATGGTTGCACAGCATTCCGCAATGCCATCGGAAGTCCTGCTGGCTAATCAGCGTCATTTTGCGGCCTTATGGTCCACTGCTGATTGACCACTCTCGCTGGATCCCACCAACTGAGAGAGGTCAAGAATCGAAAGTCCTGCCCCAATTGTTTTAGGCCCGGTTGTGTGTTTACAAAAAGAAATCTGCGCACGTGTACACCATCGAAGTACACACTTTCCCACTCTTAGCCTTTTCCATATCGCAATCGATAGTCAAATCCCGCAATTACATGGTCCAATAGCAACCTCCTGCCCACATAATCCTTCACCCGACTCGCTAAGCACGATTCCAGTCACGTTTCGGCCTAACCCTCGTCACACCAAACTCAAGAAGAAGAAAAAAAAATAGCTCTCAATCTTACTCCCCAATTTTTTTCCCCCTTCGAAAAAAAGAAAAGGAGCGGAAATTAAGCAGCTACTGGTCGAAAGGGGGGGGGGGTGAGATTCGCCAATTTGTAATAAGTCGAAAAGTTGCGAGGTGTCGGAAATGGCAGTCACCTCGCCGGCCCATTTGTTCTGTGATGTTGCGAGCTGGCCCGCTTTATTTTCCGGGGGATCGGAAGAGCACCTGCTGGCTCGGTTGTAGTTACCAGTGAAAAATACGGAGCGGAATGTTTTGAGCGTGAGAGAGAAAAAAAAGAGGCGTTGACAAACCTCCATCAAGTGAATCCAGAGAGTATCGGACGTAATTTTTCACTACTGAAATTTTTTTTAATGAACGCAAAGGGACAATTTTTAAACAATGAGAGACTTAAGCCTGTCTAAGGCTTCCAAAGGCTAATTCGAGCGCAGCTGCAATTGTTTGCGGGCATTTCCACTCAAAAGCACCACTACATAAGCACCTTAGAGTGTGCATCACGACCCTTCCAACCCTCTTATTGAAGTCGACTGTAGGTTGGCCAAGGGATGGAGCTCGCAAAATATGCCCGGCAACTACAGGTACAGTTAGAAGGAGTTACTTTGCGGCATAACTGAAGGATTGATGCCGAAGGGCGCTTTCCGCTTTTGTATTCTTGGCGCAATGCTTGCTTGCCTGCTACTTCAAGTCCCGGAGGCTGAGGCTGGAATCCGGAACAAATTGGGATGGATTGGCGGTCTTCCCTCCCATTCCCTTCCCCTCCTTTTTTTCTGGCCCTTAGACCTGTTACCTGAGGAAACCGCACTCTTCTCAAGCAGCCTTGCCAGGGCTCTGCACTAATGAGCTGGCTCTACTGGTTCTGATTCCGACAGTATGGGGGAGGTTGAGAGGGGCCGCACATTCTTATTCCTGCCCGATGCCCTCATTATGTTCGTGCGTGAGCTGCGTCTCTTGAGCCCAAAAGGTCTTTAGCAGTGATCGTGGCCATCGGATGCCTGAAGCCAGCATAAAATTATTTGTCTCCCGAACAGCAAGTGGAACGTGCCCTGAGGGAATGAAAAGAGGGCTTGCTTGTTATTGTTTCCTAAGTGATTAGCACACTGCATTAGTGTCGTGGGTCTATCTTGATAATTTGGCTAGAAAAGTTTTTTTTTCTTCTCTCCACTCCACTTCTCTATTTGACTTGATGGGCCATTCCAACAGCAGGGCCACTCTTCCATCTGCTCAGAGCAACAGGCTGCAAAGCTAATTACAGGTCGTAATGAAATTACCGCCGAAAAAAAGGCCTTACCCGCCCAAGCCCTACTTGTCGAAGTGGAGAGAGACAAAGAGAGAGGGAGAAAAAAAAAGCAAGAGGGAGGAAAATAATTTCCTCCGGTCATTTTGTTGATTAAGACATCACTTCATGCCAGGCCGCCACTTTTTGACATTACTGCAAATGTAGTAGTAAAAAGGTTTTCAAGTTCGCCCTGATGGGACTAGAAGAAGTTATCTCGAAATGGTTGGAAGGCACCGGTGCATAATTTGTGCGTAGTGCTGTTCAACAACAACTATAGCATTGAATTTTAAAGGCTGCACAGTGTAGTTGAAATATAATGCCACAATTGGTGTTTCAAATAAAGTTTAAATCACTTCTAAGATTACCAATGGAGTATGTGAAGTTCGTCAGCAGTAAGCAATGGGAGATACCGCCAACTGCAATGGACAATTTAACTCGCAGTGTATTGCTTGTACAAGTGCAGAAAAATACAGGACAAAGTGAAAGGGGCTATTGTTCGCATATGCCGTGGATGTTAAATGCTATTTTTTCCGAGCAGAACTGGCCCAGAAACGTTAACAACGAACTCATTTAGAGGTCCTGGGAGGATATAGAGAGAGAAAGAGAGAGGAAGCTGGTGCGGAAGCTAATCAAAAGGGGAAAAGTTCTGCACTTCTCCTCGAGTACCGGATCCCAACTGCTTCCTAGCAGTTATTGGTCTTGTGTTCTATTAACTTACACTTGGCGGAAAACCACTTCTTGCTTATATGCTCAACGACTCTATCGTTCGGAGTTTACGTTAAGCTTCATCGAACTAGTTTCAGGTGTGCTACGGGCTTATTAAGCATTGGAGCAGCGCAGCACTCGAAAGCTGCCCATTTTAAATACTGTGCTTACATGCAATAAAACGTCCATTAGTTTGGGATTTAAAGCGTATTGCATTACATCAATTTAGGATAAAATATGCCATTATGTATATTGTGAATACCTGTACTTAATTATAGATTTCCCCCCTTTTCGCTTCCATACAACGGGTTTAAGTGGGTACATATCGACGCCATTCATCGGAGGCAGTGATTACCCTGGTTTTAACTAGCGCTGGAATGGCGTCGTAATTAGGTGTGACGTCATTCTAACGCCACTGCCAGTCTCGGTAACAACTGCATATACGCTCAGGTTAATCGTGCCATTGGTAACGTACATTGATCATAACAAATCCTTAGTGCTACTGTAAGAGCTTGATGTGCATTGCGTTAATGTAGCATTAAATGTGTTTAAATAGATTAATAACACTGAAGATTACAATGTTTATTTCAAGAGCCTTTAGCTGTTCATATCAGTGGTGCTTAGAGGTCATTCCCCCAGCCCTACATCAGATGACCAGAAATTTGTTGCCTCCAGCTTCTCTCTCTCTCTGTATACACACACACACACACACCACTCCAGCAGTTTATTCTCTCTTTCCCTGCCTCCCCATCTCTTCCTCCTTTTCAACTGGTCTAATTTACATTCATGGCTCCCCAAGCAATTTTCGTAATCGCGCTTGAAACGGTGGCTCCACTTGACACTCCATTTGTCGACTGCTATCCATATCGATGTGTTTTCGGTGTGAAATTTTAATAAGCGTCCATGAGATGCATGTTAATTGAGGGGAGAGATGGGATGTTATCTCAGTCTGTAGTCCTCCCTTTCCCGGAGGCGGGATAAGTGTTAGCGACAATATTTCCTTGTCCACATCTCTCCCAGATATGGAAACGGGCACGGATAGTTTTGTCAAAGCGGCAGGCACTGGTGATAACCATTTGAAGTATCAGCAACTTTTTGGCAGTACGCTGCTCATTGTAGTGGGCATCACTGCTAATAACTATCTACATTGAGGCTGGGTTATTGGCTATAAGTTATTTTTCCGAACCCATCTCCTCCACGAGCCTCAAGTGTTAGGGTTAGGTGTGCATATAGGCATTGTTGCGGAAAAGTCGATGGGTTATCCTCCTGAAAAGCGCTGGGTGCGGATACAGTGTGTAAGTGAAAACCGCAAAACGTTTTGCGGCCGCGGCTATTGCATTTCATTCTGCTATCGCTTACCGCAGCCCCCTAGGATTATTTGCCACAATTCGCTTACAAACAAGCTCGGTTTTGGCGGGGACTGGCCAGAGGACCAGAAGAGGAGATCCTTCTCTCTCTACCTCTCTATACTGCCATAGGCTGCATTCTTGGGGTCAGGCCGCAACTTACAGACATACCGCTTACCTCATCAAAAGCCAGGCAAGCAAAGCGAGGCAGCCAGACATTGCTGGACGGAGTTGTCACTCGATCCTCTAGGCTTGCCAGGGGACCAAAAAAAATAAAAATAAAAGTGGGTCGGATTTTGCAGGGTTCTTCAGGGGAGGGGGATCAAAGGAACATTTCCAGGAATGACAAGAATAGTTTGAGCGCCGGGACTATGTGCGTTAGAGACTGGATGAATGCAAAGTGTTCGAATTCCAGTCGGATTTTGAGCTATTTTTTATATTCCGAATAATATGTACGGAATGGGCTTTTACGCGGATTTTTTTGGGGGGCTTGGGACGAATGGATATCCTTGCATTTCTATGTTTCTTCTACCTTGTTACAAAGAGCGTTAAGAGTGGTTCAGTAGGTTTTAAAATGTTACTGAATTACATTCCGCCAGTTCGAGTTCGCCAACAGGTTGTATACAGCTGGAGAAAACAACAGGAGATTCTACTGTAAGCTGCTTCCAACTCTATATCGAACAAAGCCTCACCTTAGAATAATAATTATATTCGATGTTTGTTCTACATGCCTTTAGGATACATTCTGAAAGCCATTCTTATTTTATGTATTTAACCAACATGAAATATTTCCACTACTGTTAAAATTAATTCTCGCAATGCAACTGACGCTTTCGGGCCTGTTCTCCTATAGGAAAGATTGATAACAAAGCCGACCGTTACATATGGTGTTCCAATTGAAATGTTAGTAGACTAGTAGTCTACCCAAACAAGCAACAACATTTTTTTGGGTTGAGGGTTGAAGCAGCAAAGTTTCCTGAACCAGCCTTGGGTTTATAGTAGTCTGCTCCGTCGGCGAAGGAAGGAAATATATCATCCCTGCAACAGCAGCAGAGCACGGAACTCCGCCAACCACCACCAACCAACCAGGCAGCGGACTTTTCCTTTTTCCCTTCCTCATCTCGTAACACCCGGAAAAACCCTTCCAAACCCGGCAGTGGCAGCTGGCACTGTGGCATCTCGCCATTTGCATAGGGATTTGCCGGCTCGCGCAGATATTTCCTTTTCCTATTGTTTTTTTTTACCCTCCACTCCAGGGGGAGAGAGAGAGAGAGAGAGAGAGAGAGAAAAAATGACGGACTAACTCTCTATGTTCTTCAAAAAGTGTGCGGGTCTAGCGGCTTCCTTTTTGAACTCTTTTCCGCTGTCGGAAGGGACTGGGTTAGAGGCGTGTCCATTCGGGTTAATCCGAGCCTAAAAAGGACAGGGTTTTTTTTTGAGGGTAGGAACATGTGCAGGGGGAAATCAAGGACTAGAAATAAAATGCAGGATTTTGCAGATAATTTGAACCTGATTAGTCACCCGTGATGAGTGCAGCTCACCAAAGCAGGAAGCCCACTCGTGGATTAGGTGCTGGTAATTTTATTTCCACAGTTAGCAATGTAAATAAAATTATTCGCCAATTTAAATTACAAGTTAATTATACGGTCCGCTGTTATTATTTTATGAAAATCAACAACTACCTCCGCTAATATATTCATGGTACTATTAGGAGTAATGTAATATTTCTAATCCCCCCCACCTCCGTTGTTGAGCCTGGTTGCGTCGCACATATTGCAGTAATCTGGGCTCTGTGTGATGCCTCCGACGCCGCCGACGCCACCGCCGCGGCGCACTATATTTTCCTCCACTTTCCCCCCCCCCCCTCTCAAAATCCAGCGGGCGTAACGCAGACCATTGATTTTTAATGAACCATTACCCAAACAATCACGTGGTAGTTGCGACCAAATGAGCAAAACCGGCTGAGACCAGGATAGATCCAGATCGAAATAAATATATTAAAATAGTAGTCAATCCAAATTCAGAAATTGCAACTTCTGAAGTCCCGAGTTTGATCCCCGGTCATATCGAGAGGGAATTTTTTTACCTCAATTTGAGCAGGCTGCAATTAAAATGGATACATGCAATTAGTTGCGTTTTTTTCCATCCCCCCTTCCCCCACCCCCGCTTTTTCCGGGCGTATCATGACATTTTCCGGCCGCGCCTGGAACGCGGAGCATTTGGAGGGGCGTTAGCTGCACGCGTCGTTCATTTCGACGACATCTTGATGAATCTGCGCGGGCCTCCTATGACGGCCGTGTAATATCGGGTGTGTGGCTTCCGGGTGATTAATTGGGGAGCATGTGGACGCAGTTTTGACGCCCCAGGAAAAAGGGGGGGTTGGGAAAAAAAAGGAGAAAAGGCAGCTCACTCGCTGCTGGGTATATGGGGGAGAGAATGTGGTGTACACACATTTGGAAAGAGGTGGAAAAAAAGCGCTACCAGTGCGATAATTTCTGCCTGCTTTCGGTGTTACTGTGGTTGAGAGGTCCTGGGGAGCGATCCGGGAGGTTAATGGGACGCGGGTTTGGGATCAGGTCGCGGCCGAATATATCATCGGTTTTATTCGGAAGGCAACAGAGCTGCTGGTTGCAACTGGAAAAATTATCTGCGAAATTGATTCAGAGTAGCTAGCTCATGCGGTCATGCCATGTGTTCCGCGCATTTACACATCTGGGGCAAAAAATGCTCCATTGTTAGATGGTCGTCAGAAGAATCTTCGGACAGAAAAAAAAGCGAAGAATGCACAAGTGTTCGGAACTTGATGTCCCGGACAGTACATCATAACGGAGAATTTCATAACACGCGGAAGGACGTCTTGTGGACCAGGCATTTTCCGATTTTCTGTCCTTGACATTCCCCTCCCTTCTTTTCCCGTCCCATCCCTTTCTTTCTTTCTTTCTCTCGAGGGAGAGAAATAGAAATACGATTTTCCTAGGGGGTCGAACAGCAGCAGAGGCTCCCCCGCCGGTTGAGCCTTCAGAAAAGATTACCATCATTGAAGTGACAGATCACTTCAGTTGTCATGATAGATGCATCCTATTTATGAAGTTTGAACTCTATTGGATGTCAGGGAATGTTCCGAAAACTGTAAGCTTCAGGGATACCCCTCACAGATTCATCACTCTTCTTTTTGGGTGGGGGCAAAGCAGCTGGACTTGTTTCTCTCCTGCACCTGTTTTTCGATTGGATGCAGCTTCTTTTTTTTTTTGCCCCC
Source organism: Catajapyx aquilonaris (assembly GCA_000934665.2). Taxonomy (NCBI): domain Eukaryota; kingdom Metazoa; phylum Arthropoda; class Diplura; order Dicellurata; family Japygidae; genus Catajapyx; species Catajapyx aquilonaris. The sequence goes on along the minus strand of KZ538064.1, from coordinate 65,438 downwards.
TCCCCTTCTCCCCAGCATCCACTGGTTTCGATTCCTGTTTCGAATAGGGGGAGAAAAAGCGTATTCATAGTCTCTGCTTGCTGCTCGGATGGTCGTCAACCGCCTGGACATTGAATGATCACTTACAGCAGCAGCAGCCCACTTTGATTGGTCCCCCAGCAAATTTTGCAGGCTCACAGCATATACTGTATCTCCGGATATCGTGTCACTTGGCACGAAAAGGGGGACTGTAAAACCGGATTTATTTCCATTCGTTAAACGAAAATCTTCCAATAGGGATGAGCGGGGATTTTTTTTTAGTCGGTCTGATGTGAATAATTGTCGTCGTATTGTTTTCGACACTTTTATGTACGCCGACTTTAACAAGGTTTAAAAGAAACGTACTTACTGGCAGGGAACCAGTCTTGAGGGAAGCAATTTGTCTCTATTCAGCTGAACCTGTAGAACTTCTGTATGCGTAGTGCTTCCGCCTTCTGGTCTGGGAAGCACCTTTGGAGATATGGGGGCATGAAACCCTCCCTCGTCATAAATGACCCCCGCTGCAATGATGGTTGCATTAGTAGCGAGGCTCATTAGCGTGGCAGCTGCATCCGCTCGGGATTAGTCCAACCTCGCCACCGACCCTCTTTGGCCCACATTAGGACCCTCAGAGATAATCTTTCTCAAAATCCAGCAGTTGTGTTTGTGTTTTTTTTTTTCTGTATCGCATCGGGCCAAGCAAGCAAGGTACACTCGGCGTTAATGCCTACAATCATCACTCGTGCGAATATAATGCAGATTTTTCATGTAGTGTGATATCAGGTGAGAATCTGTTCATCCGATCTAAGTCCGACACATGCAATCGTGTGATCTTGCTAACGAGCAAAAATGAGGCCCCAGCTTCATGTATGACTATTCAATTGTTACCTTTGTGCACGTAAATTTGCGTTTTAATAATACGACCCAGGGGTTTTAAAATTTGCTAAATTTTTTTTGGAAGGTCCACATTTTATGTGTAGATGGGATTATGTGCGTGCTGAGGCCCGTATTGGCGTATACAACTTGTGCATGCGATTTCATGACTGAGCCGAGAGTCTGCAAAATAATAACTCCGCCACACTATATACTTGTAGCAAATCTCTGAGAATATTCCAGAGGCTTTGCAAACCCGATGATTTCTTCGTCTCTGTTGGCCCATTAGAGCCGGGGAACATGGCGCGGTGAATAAGTGTCGATGAGTTACCCGGAATGCCATATTGATTGGGTCGTTTAAAGCCTGCGCTTGTATTTGCCTTTCGGCTCGTATATATCTTTAGCCCCCNCCCCCCCCCCCTCCATCACTCATGTTAGCATAGTAATGTGCAGGTCGGGCTTGGCTGGTGGGTGGGATGCGGCCGGGAATCGAGCACCTCCTCTCCTGAGGATCACTCGTTTCCTCTTTCGGTTGTATTGTGGTAAGAGAGAGGGAGGGAGGGAGGGTATGGGAAAGGGAAGCACTAATTGCCTGTTCCCCATAACTTTACCAGAAGATCGTAAGTAATGTATGCGCAACTAAGGCAGAGAGAGAGAGAAAGCCTCACCTCACCTCCCTTGAAGAGACCTGCCTTCGATTCTCGCTTATTGTCTGAGCTCGCCTTCCTTTATTGAGCTGCCCTCCTTTGTTTTTATACCCTGGCACGGTTAATTGTTGCCCAGAGCATGTTTTCTGCGGGAGTAAATTCCAATGACTATGAATGAGGCGCCGAAATCTTTTTGAAACCCTTCCCCTTCCTGTTACAGGTCGGGAAGGGCTAATGTGATCCCGCTTGCTGCTGGAGAGAAACTTGCGGATAATTTATGGGCGATTTCTGGTTCCTTTCTGTTGATAATTAAGTTCGTGTACTGCCAGTTGTTCTTGGGGGACTGTCTAATGTCCTTCAGAGTTTTAATAACACTTTTTGAGTGGCATATCTTCCGGTCGCTGCAATGTGTCCTATGCATTTTCCTCATATCTGGCGCGCACTGTAGACCACTGCTCCTTTAATTGGTAGTATCCCACAGAAGTGGTCCTTTCCCTCCCCCTAAATGTTCCCGTGTCCACTTTGAAGCTGTGAAATACTGCTGAAATTTCCTACCCCTGGCCCTTTGTGCATCCTCCCTCCCTCTCCTCCCTATAGCTGCAAAACGGGCGTGAAGCCGGAGTAAATCCGCCAAATAATTGCGCACTAAAGAGAAGATGGACCAATGGACCCTTCCCCTAAGAAAAGGTGCCAGTTGAAAATTCGGACCCCCCTTGAAAATGTTTGATCGTAACTATTAGTTAGGCCGGGTTAGAATCCATAAATGGTGGGGAACGACACTGCTCACATATTAATATTCATCCATATTAATCTGGCGGGGTAATTGTTATGCTTCACATTTGGATGCCCATCCTGACGCCAGCCTTTAGAGTCACCCCCGCATTATCCCCCCCTCTGCTCTAATGTTTATTCCGCGCCCAACACATGTTGGCAAGCCAACGGTGTGCATTTTGTTAACTCCTCTCCCCTGAACCGGTTTGCTGACATCGATCAGTTCAATTATGGGAGAACCACACGGTTAATGTCGAAAGTCATTTATCAGGAAACTACTCCCCCAGCCCCCACCTCTCTCTCTCTCTCTCGGTACCTGACGTCACTGAAGGTACATTTGTTACACTAGATGGATTTTTCTGTAGGCCGCGTTGCACGTAAATTAGTCTCATGGTTCGTGACACATAGAGTGGCAACCAATTACGGTGCTTGAGAAGTGTATTTAGCGTGTTTAATGCACTCTGCAGTCGTTCGTGCGAGCTTAACGCGTTTAATATTCATCATCCGATTGTTCCCCCCCTTTTTATGCGAGAGTGCGGGTTACGCATTGTCGGAAACCACGTTATCTCCACCTTTTGGTCTGAATCGATCATTAGTTCCATGTGTAATCGCAATTTGTTCTCTTATGTAGTAGATCAATTTTTACGAGCACCAAAAAGTATAAAAGCCATAAAAATGTGAAAAATGGCCAAAATCATATTTGATTGATTTTGTGATATGTGGGTTTGAAGTTTGGAGATTACTGTCCCTTATATAATTATGGTACAATTGATTTTTAAAGAGAGAACTGTTTTTCTTGAGCATAAATCTGATTTGACCATCAGGAAGTATGCATCTAGGATTATATTAAACAATATCTAACTCAATTTAGACCAAAATGTGACTTAGGTTTTAATGTAGCTTACTAAATAATCACAATAGGCCAGTTAACCTTGTTAATTAGGCGAAAATGGTTCATACATGTATTTAAAGTCAAAATCGAGGCCAACAACAGTGGCATGCTTGCTGGCAATGGCATTTGAAGTACCCCTATAAGTCCGCAATTTCCGCGCAATGAGCAAAATCTCACGGGAAAACAGCCTCACAGAGTAAGGGGTTTAGTACCCACGTCGGGTAGTTTCCAAGTAGTGTTTTCTCTTAGGAAACAGCCACATTTCGTCTGGAAGAGCCTCAGTTAAATGACGAGTCTGTCCCGAGCAATCCACACTGTATATATATTATCACTTTTCCTCTCTCTCTCTTTTTTTTCCCCAGTTCTTCTTGTTTTTTCCCCTCATTTTTGTTCCGGGATTCGGACACATCTGACTTGGAAATGCGTAGAGCACAATTATTATTTTTTTCCTGCGAGCACGAGTCCCAATTTGCTTCCACAGAAAAAAAAACCCTGTCAACGCGTCGGCGCCAGAAAAGTGGATTTGACGCTACTTTGCCATATTCAGCTCTGATTTTCGACTCGTGAAATGAGACTATTTGTTGTGGTTATGAGCAGTTGACTTTAAGCACCGTTCATAATAATGCTGTTCATTTTTTTTTTGCCTAAATTTTTTTTTGGGGGGGGAGGTGTTGACTTTGGGCGTGTTAGGCTTGGTGCCTTGACGCGAACTTTGTTTTCTGTTTTGGGAGTTTCCCCAGTTGGTACAACCCCATCCAGGCAGCAGCCAGTCGCCTTAAGTTTAGGTCTGAAAGCATGTTTCCCACAAGCAACCCGCCCTCGACTATCCGGGCCTGCCATTTGCATAGCTAATTAGTAACGGACGTGTCCCAAGATGGTGGCACAGCAGCAGCAGCAGCAGCTAGTCCTTCCTCCCACTTCATATAAATTTCAAATCATATTCAAATCGCTATTCTATGGATGTCTGGCTCCGGAGCACAGATGGTGGTAAGTGTTTATGAAAAGGCCCCGCAAGCCAGACAAGCCAGCCAAAGCCAAGCTCGGCAGGTACCTGGTACCGATCCCTTCAGTGCTGGACACAAACTTGTGGCCTCCTCTGGTATTTAACGTTAAAGAAAAATTAGCCTCTTCAGTAGTAGCTCATCTAGTTGTCAAGTGTGGCTGCAAAAAGAACATTCGGAAATGTAAGTGTGGCGCTGCAAAATTTCCCAAGGTTTTGCTTCAAAATAATATAACCTCTCTGGTCTTTTATTTTTTGGTGGATGAGGGTTGTTGGGTGGGAATTGACACTGGCATGGTTCTAACGATGAGCTTAGCAGCGTTCGGAGTGGTCGGAGAGGGGGGGGGGAAGTGAAAAGTTGGGAGTTGGGGGGGCAACTGTCGCGACGAGGAAGCCCAGCCGCAACTCTAAACGTTATTTCAGCTGAGGGTGATGAATGTTCCGAAGCGTGAATTTTAAAAAGCGCTTTACCCAAGCCTTCACTCGCTTTCCAAAAAAAAAAAAATGAGAGAGAGCGAGAGAGAGAGAGAGGTTGGGTGCGAAGGCAAGCTCATATAGAGCAGTCTGGAAAATGAATTCAACCAGTGTGAATAATCCATCGGTTTTGATGGTGGGTGGGTGGGTGGTGTAAACATCAGTTGATGCGATGGGCGTGGCTTTTGCTTGACGTCATATCCTTGCGCGGGTTAATTGTCATAAGAGGCTCATTACTGGAGGCCCGTTTCTCATTGCCAGTCACATTAGTATCAATACCACCTTGGATACATTAAGACTATATGGAAATGGAGAGGCTCTGTGACATCTGCAACCGCGTTAAAGGGCAGGATGAAGCAATGGAGGGTTAGTATTAAGAAGCATTATCTCAGGTAATGAGATTCGTGCGAGAAGACATGGAACCCGAAAGAGACAGCGAAGGAAAAAAAAAGGAATAGGAAGGAAGGAAGGAAGGAAAAAAATAGGAGTGGGGTCTCGGGAAGGCTTGGCCAAATGGTTAAAGGCGAAATGGGTTTAAGGAGCTTTCAGTCACAACCAAGGAGATTGGATTGGGGGGGGGGGGGTGGGTGGGTTGGCAGAAAGGGGAGAGGAAGGGGGAGGTGAGGAAGGTGGCCATTTGGATCGATTGTCACCAAGAGAATTCAGGCCGGCTCTATGTAGTCAATTCAATGTGACAAATGTCGGCTGCTGGTAAAGGAGGGCCCGAATTCATTCTTGGGGAGCATTACTCTGGTCATTAGGACGATTGTGCCTTATGCACTGTAATACTGAGTAATCGCGTCGAGTCAGTAATGGAAATATGTGCCTTTATGGGCCCTAATTGTTACCGATTACGCGCATTATGTCTCGGCGACGGCGGACGTAAATTTATGGGGATTTTGGCGATTGTTCAGGTTGTGACGTGCTTCTGTGTTATATAAATGTGTCACGCATGTTAAAGGTTGCTTTTTGCCATGTTTCTCTCCGCGGAAGCTCGAAAGTGGACCAGTAATAACGATGCCTCACCAAATCAATCGGCAAGATCTTGGAAAAATATCGCGCCCTGGGAAAAATGCTTCGACGCCAAAAAATGCATCCGCGCGGGGGTACGGGGCGATTCATAATGGATGACTAGGATTTACTGGCAACCGCGGTCCATTTCGAGAAGAAGGAAATGCAGTTTTGAGTTTTGCACGTCCCTCTCCCTTGAAATGACGTGAACGCGACTGAAAAGAGGCTTTCAGACTCCGAATCTGGAGGAGAAAACCCCCCGTCCCTTCCCCCACCTCTTTTTACTTCTTAATCTCAAGCGGAACATTTTCTCCGGCGCCTCAGCTCAAAAGTAAATCCACCAAGTGCTATTACATTTTACTCCCAGCTCTGCAGCCCCTTTTCTGTAAATTCGCTCCCAAACTTTAGTAGTGGGAGGGGGTGAAAGTTAGTGGAAAAGGCTTGGAACAGTGCGAGAGAGTCGTATAGAAAAATAAAATAGATGTGTAGGAGAGCGGGGTGTTGTACGGTGGAAGAAACTGGAAACAAACTCATGTTGGCCTCGCAGCTGCAACCCGAATATATGGTCCTGCTATACACAAGTGGACTTGGGAGTTCATCAGATTTGAAATATGACCCACCCCGTGAAAAACCATGGGAGTGGGTTTTGCTGATATCCGCAACGGCCTCTGTGTGCTGGGAATTATTAATTTGGGCTTCATGAGCTGTTGTGCTGTGTTGCTGGCACGAATTTTTTAGCACATCAAGTGTATATGCCACGCCCACGATGAAATTTCGTACTAGGAGACACCCAGAGCACGCGATCGGAACACTGAAGAGCGGCTTTTTTTTTATTTGCGAAATTATGATCCGAGGGAGGGGGGAAAGGCATGAATTACGCGGGGTACGGTGTCCCAAGGACTTACAATGAGATCCCGCTTTTGACACCTTTCGCAGCCGCGGCGAACACGTGCGAACCGTGCGAATTTAATCCGACCCACTGGCCACAATTAATGAATTGGGGGGAAAGCGTGGGACGTTTTTTATTATTAAAGGGCAGGCTTTGGACCTGGGGTTGTCAGGCTATATACCAGCTTTTGGCGTATTTTGAGGCGATATGAGTAATGATACGGACAAACTCCTATAGGTACCAGCGCAATATATCAGTAACAACATTCAACATAAACATATACCTAAGTTTAAATCATTACGAAATATCATGCATTTCATGGTACGTACACATCAGTTGACGCTTGTCAGATGAATTGACTGGATGTTTTCAAATGTAATGATCCGCGTTTTTGTTTTGGAGGCTTGCAAAAGCCGCTAATTGAAAATTGCGACATATTATGGCAGGCGTAGAGTGAGGTAGTGTACTGTATGTGAAGGGCAGCGTCAATAGTTACTTTGAGCTACCTGGGTTGAATCCACTCGTGCGATAAATAAATACTGGCAGTGCGATTTCTGTTAATGATACGAGCTGAATGTTAATTTTGATTATGAAGCGGGTGATTATATTAGTTTCATGACATGTCTTCGTGTTTAGTAGTCATGTTATTTAAAGTTACTTAGAGCGGATTGATCGATTTTAATTTTATATTTACGCACATCGTTTTATACTATACATGGCTATATGTATGCATATGCTACACTATACCTGACAAGGCGCTATAGCTGTTGCCGAGAGCGGTTCGAGATTAATTTTTAATACGACTTTTTTCGAAGGCGGCCTGCATGTTACACAACGTACTACGCATGGAAGTACGTATACTGACGTTTGCTCTTGATAACGGCCTCCTTCAACCTGCCATTAAATATTAAATGGCAAACAAAACACACTTTCTCAACCAAGGCATATCGATTCCCCTCCCCAACATTTTGCCTTCTCAATAAACAACCGTTTTGTGAGCCCTGCTTTTCTGCTGGCTCTCCAGAAAAAAAAGGTATACCTGAGAGTCTATCGAAGAATACAGCAAGCATATAGGTCCACCCGAGGAGGACTCGGCATGAAGCAAGCATCGTTTCCCTTGCGAGAAATAATCAGTTGTGAAGGTGCTTGAAAGCCCTCTCAGTTTGCCTTGGGAGAGTCTCTCTGGAAGTTCGATCTGTGGGTGGGTGGAAAGGAGGTTTGGGAATTGGTGAAGGGTTGGGACAGGGGGAGGAGGAGGAGGGGGTGTTAGAGGCAAGTTCCAATATCCCGGGACGTTTGTTGGCAGTGGCAACCACACACGTCAGGTCTGAGTCCACCTGATGGCGGGGAGTTCGACTTAAACTCCGCTAGTTTGTAGGCGTAATTGTGCTACTTGGGAGATATCAGTTTGCAGCCTGACGCTCGAATTCCTGAAGTGGAGGAGGGAGAAAAGCACCTTTATTGCACTGTATAGGCGTCTCTTTATGTGACGATCTGCGCCTTCGACCTCGTTTCATATTTTTATAGTCGAATTTTTTGGTTGATAGAGGAATATCGGGATTGACAAAGGAAAAGTTGTGCCAATTTGTACTAGGTTAGTGCTCTGTTCAAGCCCACAGCGCGTTTAGTTTGAAGAGAAGACGCATGTGGGAACGAACAGGTTCATTCATTTGCCGTGACTGATGCTACTTTTTCACGTGGTTTCTGGAGCGAACAATGCGGCAGCTTCTCTTAGAGGGTAAACTTGAGCCTTACCCTTATACAGTATATGTGGAAGGTCTTAGGTTCTAGAGTACTCTTACTAACTTATAGGATGCAAGAAATTTTTGTATTTCCTTAGGAAATGAATTTTTAAATTAATACTAATTGGAAACATCACCTTTACATTAAAATAATCCTCAAATCTCCAAAGGGTACGGCTCGTTGAATAAAAAGTTATCTTTCTGTACAGTTGTATTACACGAAGAGAGTGAAATAAGTGGAAAGTCTTTCATAACTTATTGTAACTAATTGCACTAATATCAGGAGAACTTTTTATATTCGTACTGCAGTAAGCGTTATTTCATGCGAATTGTTAAACTGGAGAGTAAAAGCAAAGTGCTGCTTTGTTAAATAATTCTTCGTTCCCATCTCCTAGCTCCACCTTGTCAAAAATTCCATCTATATAGAGTTAGCAAAAGAAATATAAGAAAATTGTGAGCAACTTTATAGTGCATGAAAGGATACACTGTATTCCTTTATGTGTGTACAGTACTATAGGTTTTAATAAGGCACTTGAAATATTTCTTATTTTGGAAAGTCACATTAAAAATGAAGCACGATATGTAAGGTAAATCCGCCCATTTGTGCCTCCCCCCTCCCGTTTTTCTCGCCCAATTTATGACCGCCTATGGTAGAAGTTAAACAACAAGAATTCAAAACATGTATAGCACTTCCTATCTTTATTTAACAACCTGTAGTGAGGTGAAGGTCAGTGGTGAGTTGGTTCTCAAGAAATAAATTAGTGTCAAGGGCTGCACAGCCACAGTGTAATATGGGGTGAAAAGTACCAAGAGTTTCGTTTCGACATTTTTTTTTAGTTTATTTAAAAATGGGGAAACAGTTTCAAGGTTACAATTATTAGTAATTGAAGATATCCTTTTCCTACCTTTTCCTCTACTTGTGAATGTTTGTTCTCATCGTACCGATGCATTTTAAAGAGTTAGTGTGGATGTCAGAGATTGGGTACTGTAATGTGTCATTTGCCAATTGATGACACAATTAGAAATGGTGTTTATTTACATTCGAATTGCTACATTTACAATCCTATTGTAATAGTGTTATGATTATGAAAAGGATCTGAAAGGAACATTCGATGAATAGCCTTTTCAGTCACTTACGATGATCGGATCCAATGTATATTTATGACACCGTCTGTCATAAATAAGATGTTAGGCTGTCAGGATTTGGTACCTCATGCGTTTTCGAGACATATTGACATATTTTGGACTTTTATTTCTATAGCGGAACCTTTTGCCGATGCACGGATTATAGGGAGTGCAATGTACATACTCTTCAGAAACTGGCATAAAATCATCAGTGATAGAGTGAGCCAGACTCGGACAAAATCCAGAACCCCCCTCATACCGGAAAAACTGGTTTTGACAATAAAAATAAAAATAAAAAAATTCAGAAAGAAAAAATGGATGTCACAAATTGGGTTGAGGGTGTCACAAAAGGGTCGTGATGCAACATGATAGCAAAATTCAAATTGTGCGGTAATCAGTATTATGGAAAGTAAAACACAGATTCAGGTAGAGCATGAAATGAACTATCCAGACATGTCTGTAACATTATATATATATATATATATATATTTCTTTTGGCTGTTATGTGCAGAACCCAAAATCCGTTTTTTTCTTCCTTAAGATGGTATATAAATTGGTAGGTTTGCTTTATAGCCTACCGTACGGCATTCCTTGGGATGCACTGCAACCTTTGAACTTGGGAATGTATTCCGCAGAAAATCAACTCACTTCCGCATCATGCAGGATTCATAGAAGGCTTTCGATCTGTTTGCAACGTCCGAATAGTAAGGTAGTCTTGTAAATAAACAATCTACACCAGTCCTGACATGCTGGTAGGTCCTAAGAAGGTCACTAATGTCATCAATATATTAGTGTTGGCGATTATGTATTATATATTTTTTAAAGTATCGAGTCATACTACTTGCTCAAATAATTTCAGTAAAATAATATTGTTCTTCCTCTTCCCTAGAATTGTACTTCTTCGTTTCCTACTGCAACGTTCAGTAATTTCTTTTGCCTCGAATGAAAATGGCCGTCATTTTCCGGCAAAGCGGCCTTAATTTTCTCAGCGGAGCAAGTTCTCCAGCCATGTACGCACAATTAGGATGTAACTTGCACTGCGGCCTTGCTCTTTGCACTCATCTTTTGGGGATATGACCCCCTGAGACCCGACACGGGCTTGTGAATTGCGATAATGGCCCCTGGTAATCGAGTCACAGCTCGTGCAGTCTCCTCGCTCGTCTGCTGCTGACTGTCCAGCGAGTCAGCAATGCGCAGTAATGAATGGCAATAATAATAATTATGGCGAAATCGTAACACGGCAAGGCCGGGTTGGAATATATTTACTGAGAGAACTGTACCAAGCTAGTATGTCTAGAATGTATATGAGGAACTGTAAGATAATTTTGTAAAAAAGATTTCGTACGTAGCCGAGACCATTGAAAGCCTTTGCTTCTGGAGTCCACTGCCGGTAGAAAAATCTTCGACAACCACCAGTGCGGAGTAAGTGAAAGCCATAAATTTCGAAAATTTTCAGACTACTTTTTGGCAGTTGAGCAGCCCCCACCTACATTTTACTCTCCCAACTTTTTTTTCTTCTTAAAGTGAAAAAAAACCTTTCGCGACAGATGCATTTTCAAGCTCCATTTGGTCTCAAGCGGTGGTCCGATATGGCAGGGTGAAAAAAAAATGGAAGAAAAAAAATCCGCGAGTCCTCCCCTGGAGTTGCGGAAGGACCAAGTTAGTACATGTAATTGAAGGCCATTAGGCGAGCAGGAGCTGTGATAGTGCAAGTGACATGAAGTTGAGTTTTGTGGAAAGGGGGAAGGGCGGTTTCTCTCTCCAGGGACCCATGCCAGGGTCGCTTGCAACTTGCACTAAAAGTTCATAATCTGGGGGACTAAAATGGTGGATGCCAAACAGCAAGTGCTCTCTCTCTCACACACACATTTTTCATTCCCTTTATTTCCAACCCATGGTTCTTATTTCTGAAAATGATCCTGCGTGCTTGGCACTAACAGAAAAATGGAGGCTGTGGATGGATGGTTCTCTCCTCCGGAACGTTTTCATCTCCGCGCCTTTTGTTTTTGCGGAGAGAAACTGGGGGTCCTTAACAGCATGGGGCCATAACCCAGTTTTGGAGAGACTTGGCCCTGTCTACAGTACTTATCTACTGCTACTTCCCCACTACACCGCAACAAACAGGCATTCTGCCTTGCATTAGATAAGCAAAATTGCAACCATTTGCACAAATTACTGGGCTCATATGCAGCTACATACTTGAAATATTTGGACGTGAAAATTGTATGCCGCAATGAGGAAAGCGGCAACTAATACTACTGGTATTTTTTTTCTTCTTTTCATCTGGTGGTGGAGGAAAATTTGTACCGTTTTGGGATCGTCTATAGACTTGGGTGGTGCTGCGTTTGGGTCGCGTTTGGGGGATTGGAATGCAAGCAAGCTGGTGCGGTTTTCGCCTCTGAGAACCCGTCTGGCCGCCACTAACTTGAGACTGGTTCCGGTATGCAGTTTATCTCGGCTCTTTTCATCTGGTGGGGAGGGAGGGCGGCATTCCCTCGATTCTCTTTCTCTCTTCTTCTTTTTTTATCCCCCCCCCTTTCTCTCCTTTTCTTTTCTCCCTCCAAGCTCCCCGCGGCCACAGTAGTAGTCGTAATGGAAAGAGAGCTACAGGCATTCCGACGAAGTTTGGAATGTTTCCCCCGAGATTCGCACACCGACTTACAACCATCCCAGAGTCGAGGGAGATTCGGCGTCGATCCTCTGGGCTTCTGATGTTGAGCCTGCATCCATGGGGCTCCCTGCTTGCTTGCTTGCTTGCTTGTTCCTTGTTACAACAGCCGCCGTTGCGGTTTCAGACCCCAAGCTTTGTCCAACTATCGCTCCGGCTATATGGCCTTGCCTACAAGTTACCTACCTGATGCTGAAGTCAACTCCAGGCGAAGTTGTGCCACCCTTCGCTATATAGAGCTGTTCCAACTGGATTTCGAAATTGACGCCAGAAAGTGCCATAATTTGTATCCACGAATGGAAAATAGTGGTTGTTTTTAGAACAAGGAGACACACTCGACTATTAAAATTGAGTGAATTTTAACGTGCCTGTTGATTACCAATCCGGATTCAATTTTTAAGCGATTGAAGAATTAATCGGGATCCCTGAGATTCGATTAAAAATAAAATCGTGGGTGGCCTTTGATGCATTATGAGTTTCAGTCACGGTGCCCTCCTTCCTGCCAAAGTGTTTCTTTTACCAACCTCATTTAACTTTCGGCGAAGAATTCTGATTAGAAGGACGAACTATGCTGCTGCTGGGGGAACTGGAGTTAAATTTAATCCGAAATGAAGGAGCCTCCAAATTAACCCTCAATCACACGGACGGTCTTGAATGAAGAACGAGCTTATTGAATATCATATATAGTGGCGTTGGTATGTGCAGAAATTATTATTGCTCGGAAATAGTTCTCAGCATATATTACTTGAGTTTAATAACCGGTACGTCGTGCTGCCACCTGCTCGTTTTTTAAAAATCTATTTGAGAAGTTATACTCGTGAAATACTGAATAAAAGATCACCATCCCTGGCAATATCAGGAGATCCGAAACGCAAACCCCATTTGCAGTTTGTTAGGCGTTGCCTCGCAAAAGGTACACCAATTATGAACCTGCATTTGAGGATCTAATTAGCACATGCATAATATACCACTCGCTGCATAGTTGGTAAACTGAATATTGCAACACCCGGCTTCGCCTTTGAAAGTAAGCGACCCGGACAAAATAACCTGCCTGGCGTGCCACCCTGTATTATGACCGGAAATGCCGGATTCCGCTTCCCTTCCCGCGACTCAAACCAGAAACATTTCTGGCTAAACGATCTCAATTAGCAGCCAAATTGATTTACGCCCTTATTACAGTTGCCTGTACAGCACGTACTAAAAACAAGGGAACGCAACCATGGATTGCATCGAAAAATAAAAACACACAAAAAAACTCCGGTAATTGTTTGATCTTTTCCGTGTCAAATTAGCGGCTGCAGAATCCCTCTCGTAAGTTATGCAGATGAGCAGAATACATCAACACGCCTGGCTTTTAATTGCATTTCCTTTCGAAGTTCGGGATTTGCGAGGAAATGATTAGATTTGGGCTCAGGGCCGGCTCAGCCGACAGGGGAATGTTCTTTTCCCTTCAGGAAGAAAGAAAGGGGGAAAAAAATAAAGGTATTGCCCGAGAGCCCCGAAAAAAATATTTTACTCCTTTCTGAACTTTTCTTTTCTCCACGGGCTGTTGTGCCTCCCGCAAAATTCCTGTTTCAATATCGGGTTACAGGGTGACACACTTTCCAAGTGACCATCACTGGTGACGAAACGTATTGCTTGTCCATATCAACCGGTGCAGAATAGCAACCACTTTTAACAAATCCGTGGTGATTGCTGCACACTAGAGAGAACAATCCAGAAATTCAGGATTTCCCCCATACAAGCGATCCTTGGACTTGGGGAGTGCGCCACCCTGTATTGGTATATTTTTATTATTATTTGGAAACGGGGTTTTGGGCATGGGGTTATGGGGTGTGGGGGATATACCTGAACAGCATTGAAGGGCTATCAGGGATGCCGTCCACGAGCCCATGCCTGTCTCATTCTTCCCCATTTCCAGCTCTCGGAGCATTCTCTTTTATGGCCCCTGAGAATTTGACGGGAGTAAGGAACCGCTGGCGGAATATTGGGTTGGAATAATCATCAGGCCCAATATCTCCTTCCACCTCCCCCTCCCTCCTGCAAAACTCTCACCTCGCCCAAATACGATAAGACGCCCTGGCCTGGCCCCCTTTTCAGCACTCCGTTAGGGTATTGGGATTGATGCTTTCACATCGGGGGCCTATATGTGCTATCAGGCGGTGATTGGTCGTAAAAGAAGTGATTTCTCTAATGATATAGCCTCTGGCATAAAACTTTTTATGGAGAGGAATACCTTATGATTAGGTATTGACACCGCTGGCAGTGAATGGAAGAGATTCGGGCAGTAATTACCGGGCATGTTCCGGATGTAATGGCGGTTACGTGATTTATTTCAGGTCGCGGTTCATTTTTCAGGGAAGAATAGAGAGTGACAAGCACCGCGTTGATTTACTGACTGCTCATCTTCAATTACTGTTGCTTGGCACAGTTACCTTCCAAGTGAAGCAGGCCTCCAACCTGTAGAGCTGAGCTTCCTGAAATGGGCACAAATCAGTCGGCAAAAAATTCTGCGGATAATTTTGTGTCCTGATATGTTTGGTGAGCCGCTGCGCAAGAAAGGGTAGCCATGAAGAGTCAGGAATGTGCAGAGAGGAAACCAATCTACTACAGCAGAGACAGTATGACATTCCAGTTTGACTTTCCACCTTGGCCTGCCCTCAAACCGACGTACGTAAGCACTCCCTGCGCCCATTCCTTTCCCGAAAATGACCAGGGCATTTGCAGAATGGCCCACCTTTGGCTGTCCAGGATGGCCATCGTTTTCTTGGCACGATCGACGCGACCTGCCTTCGCAAAGGTCCAGCCCTGCCTCTCCGCTGCCCTTCTATGCAAATCGGACCTTCGAATATAAGTAGTTGAAGGGTTCAGAGGGAAAAAGAGGTAGTCATATTCACGTCATAAAAGCGCCATTTCTCTTCCTGAAGGTCCATATGGAGCCAAGTGGCTGTAGGGAGCTGATTTTGTTCTCTCAACGAATAGGCCTTTTCCCAAGGACTGGGATGAATGGCTCAGAAATGGTCGCGGGAGAGCTTCATTTCCGACCCCCCCCCCCTCTCCTTACCCTTCTACCTACCCAACCTCCCATCAACTCTTTTTTTCTTCCTTTCCTATGCTCAGGTCGTACCGTATTGATGAGGAAGATGAAAAGGTCGAAAAAAGGAGCGCACGTGAGGAATTTTTAAGCGCTTAAAAGCACCGATGGAGATGGGAAAGGGGGGGGGGGGATCTTTATTAATATTTTTCTGACTGGCCAGACATCACAGAAAGGGAGAACTTACTGTCGGTTTATTTGCTGCAACGAGGTCGTACGAATGCACCGAGTCATGCTCTTTGCATCGGGGGCGACCCAAATGTCGGCACTAACTCAAGAGAGAGAGAGAGAGAGAGAGGGGGGGGGGGCGGCCATTACAAAGCGACGGGCTTGTGGCATTAGATTCATTTTTTGGGAGGGTGGAGGCCCAGACTCCACTCTTTTCTGCTCCTTTTATGGCCTCCAGCTTCATTTGTCTGGAAATAATGCCCAGTGCAGAGACCCAGATATTAGGTTTGCTAACGCTTAATATCTGATCCATTTCGGGTAGGTTTTTTTTTCGCGGAGTTCTGAGCTTTTTTATGCACGACGTAAAAATGCAAAACTGAATAACTCATGTACTGTAGGATCTGCCTCTTTAATGTAGTTTGCCTGGAAGCTTAATGATGTGTGAGTAGTGCCTTTGAGTGACGTTTGTGTGAGTCTTGAGTAACTTTAGAGTGACATGAAGTCTGGACTTTGGGAGAAATGCTGTTAATTCCGTCTAATTAATAAATATTGACATTTAAAACTCGAATAAATAAATAATAACTTCACTTCATTTGCTTAAGTCGAATCATAACAATTCATTAATACTAAATAATCGATATAAAACTATTTTTGTGTTATTTTGAGGTGCAATAAAGTCTGAGATCCGATTAGTGACGTGAGTTTGAGTATTTAATTGTATTAATTAACAAATTAAATACCGTGTAGGGCAGTTAATTCATTTAGCGCAAAGAAGATCTAAGTTTGCATATTTGTTGACTAATGAGTGTCAGTGACCTTTCTTGAAAGGATTTGTCTGAATGACTTTCTAAGCAGAAATATTTTGCTGAGGGTTGAAAAGTCTCAGCGGAGTTTCAGTGATGCATATTTGGCTTTTTGAATAATTTTGAATTGGCTCGAACTTTTCTGAGTACATCATTTTCAGATGAAACTTGGGAAACGACACTGGTCGTAATTGAAGTCGTGAAGTAACGCCGAAGTGATTTTGCAGCCGGGACCTCGAGGAGGAGGAGGAGGAAGAAAAAAAGTTTAATTCAAACGATATTAATTTCACGGTTGGAGCGCTTTTCATAAAGTTACTGCGTAGCTTCAGACCTCTCCCTCCGAAATTGTACATCGCGACAATGGGCACAGCAACAATGGCCCCTCAGACTTGAAGTCGACGCCGCAATCACTACACATAAGCAGACCTTGTCACCCTCCATCCGATTTTACGATCGCCACAAAATAGTTACGGCTCCTGTTCTATCCCGAAGAAGTTGTTTATATGCGGGCTAAAATTGGGCCATATCTCATTGCACAAGTATTTGAAGCTACTAGTTCGAACGACTATAACTTTTCATGTTCAAAAGGCCTGCAAAATGCAAACTTGTGTGAAAGTCGCAGCGCCATTTGCCTCTGAAATGCGGTATACAAATGTTGCTGTTGGACGCGACAATCTCTTAGGAAATAGGACATACAGGGTGATGCAGTTTTCAGGTTTTCAGTAGCTTAGCTGGTTGCTGGTGTGAACAATCCACAACGTCTTCCTCTGCGGGGTTGGGACACTGCACCACCCTGTACAGATCGACTGTGGTGTCAAAGGCTTATCGGCCTGTTCATTCCTCCTCTTCCTTCTTCTTTTTCGCCCCTCTCCTTCCGTCTTACTTTGGGTTCTGCCTCTTTTTTCGTCCTCCTATCGCACGTCCCAGGAGTCGAAAAGGATTTCGAATGCGAATGAAACTCTGTGAGAGAGCCAGCCTGGCCTTTGAGAGCGACCTCCACAGGCCTCGTTCATTGCGTTGATTAATGGACTTTCACAGTAAGATCAGGCCTTTCCTGGCACTTCGAAAGGTCCGGCTTCTGCCGCCGCCGAATCAATGCCCCCGACCTACGATTTCGATTAGACCCTGCATTTTCACTCGGCCACGTTTTCCCCCACTGATATCATCTACAGATTAAACATGCTTGCCCGATTAACACAGGGTGTTTCATCATAATGTAGATGCGCTCCTATTGGGTTCACTACAACTCTAATAGTTTGTCTCAACCATAATGGGACACCCTGTCAGTAAGTAAGAGGCTCTGGTTGGTGACATGTCGTCACCCGGATTTTTGTAGCGAGATGGGGGGATGTGGTCCTGGACACATGTCAAGGGAGGGAGCCGGTGACAGGGCACGTTTCTGCCTGTGACCAATCCCTGTCACCTTCGATCAACACTGAGGCAGCCTCTCACTTCCATTCCCTTACAGTTTGGGTCCCCGTGAAAATGGATTGTGCACGCTCGGCCTGCTTTTCGGAATCGAGATTATCCCGATGGAAATGAGCTGGAACGTCCAGGTGTCACACTATGGTATGTCGGAGGATCACGGAAGGTTTTACCCGCCGTGGAAAATTTAACCCCGATGTAGTTTAACAGATTAAAAATATATTTCCGGCCCGAACAAAGTGAAATAAAAATGCATCAAAAACCCAACAAAAATGGTGCATTGTTGATTCTACAGGATCCGTTACTAACTTTGTATTATCATTAACGAACCTAGAATATTGTTCGTGGGTAATCTGCGAATTGCGGCTTTTATTGAATATTTCCCGATGGACAGTTCCATCGAGCGTCCAAATTTAATAAACATAATCGACAATTTGCACGCGTCATTACCTGCACCTGAAACTACCAGTCATATAAACCCAACGTTTAGTTTGGACTGTCCCCCACTTACTTTTTTTCTGGTCCTGCAGTGACAATAGTGGCTGTGGCATAAAAGTGAGTGTTTCCTTTCTCCCCCCACCTCCACCCTCCACCCTACCACTCCAAATATTCCAATACAACCTGATGCGCCTTTTTCACTGGGACTATCATTCGGAATGGCCTCCCAGGAGACCATTAAACCTGGGTGAAGGTGCGATCCCTGAGCGGCTGTCCGGAATGTATTACTGAAAGAAAGCAATTTCGTCTTCTTCACTCGTCCTACCCCCCCCCCCCTCCCCCTTCTCTCTCTCTTTTTTTTGTTGGACCCCCCTCTACCCCCCACCTCTCTTTTTTTTTGCTGCCCACTTTGGGCGTGGAATCGGCAGGGCGGAGTCGTGTTGCGAGGAGAGAATTCGCGGCATGTGCACCTTTTTTGTGACCCTTTTTCTAACCCTCCCCAGTATCCTGGCTTGAATGTTGCGAAATGGAAGCGTTTGGCGAGCTTCATGTCAAAGTGGGGGAGAGGGACCAGAAAGGGGGAGGGGGGTGGAAATTTGTTATTTATTTACTTTTTTTGTTATTGGATGGGTGTGGGTGGGGCAAAAAGCCTTGTCTGTTGTGTGAAACGTTGTGCGTGTGTGTCCTTCCATCACGCATTTTGGTTCCTCCCAAAAACCGCATCATTGCGAGGCTATTAGGGAAAAGGCCAGGTGTTTGTAATGAGAGTAATGAGAGTCACCTGAATATTGCTTCGATGGTCTTGACCGCAACATGAATCCGCACGTGTGGTCATATCAGCCAAAGTGCTTGTTTACTGCCAGTAAACCTTTTTGCGCACCCAACCGTGTGTAATTATTTAAGGGTCATGCAATAATTTTGGCGCCCGCAGTATGTGGCATTGCATGAATTTCATTATCCTCTCTTTTTGTGACGCATTTCGTAGCTTCAACCTTGGCGGTTTTTATTTATCCAGTTCGGTATGCAACTCTCCCTGCGCAATTATTTCGCTCCTTTTTTTTTTCTTCTCTTCCGTGAGTCCGTTGGTTATTTCCAGCCAACCGTGTGTAGGTGTGGTCCAGGATGGGTTTCCCTACTTTTTTGGAGGGTTCCTTGGCTCTCTGCGGCCACGCTGATTGAATTTAACGCGGATTATCCGCCATCCCAACTTCCTCCAAACTAGCCTCCGGAGAGCCCGGCCTGGAGAATGGCCCGTATTTTCCCTTTGCACTTTTCTGTATGTGCTCTGGGGCCCTCTTCCTCCTCCAGAGTATACAATGGAACAATTTTTTTTTGTGTATGTATTTTTTTTCTCTCCTCCTCCTCCTGAGCACGGGCTCTCAAGGAAAAATATTGTAAAGAAGCTGGAGCTTCTTTCCCTCCCGAAGGAGTAGCTCGACTAAGCAACGTGTGGCTCCGATATTACTTCCATAAACTAGGTCGTTACAGTTGGGTATCATCTCGAGTTTAAACTTTGCCAAGTGTATTGTATCAACTTATAGTGAGCAAAAGTGGCGCCTTAGGGTAGACAGCGTAACTACACAATGTGAATATCCGTAGTGTATGAGTGTAACAGAATGCAGCTGTTCAGATGGTACTTTGAAGGCTTTGTTCTAACATTGTAGTGGGAGAATCAGTTTTTTTTTGCATAGCTTTAGAGTTAAATGTTGCCCTAAAGCTGCGCATAGAATGACAGCAAATTATGCATTGCTGAATGATATGAATTGCTTTGTTCAGCACAAATTTTCCGCACTGAGCAGGTTTCAATTTTTTGCTGATTATGATTATGATTTTCAGATCTGAAGAGAAGCAAAGAATGCTTATTGCCAGTTACATTGTCCCCCTCTTCGGGCTAGTAATTGCTCCAGCGCACTGCATATCAGCGTGACATCAAGTGGCCTCAATTAACCCTGGCAGGAAGTGTAGTCGTCCTGATCGCATTAGGACCCAGAGCATCATGCCGAAAATATTTCCGACCCCCTCACTTCGATATAACGAGTAGTCTGCAGTAGAGATAGAGAGGGCAGGGGGGGGGACCCATCACGTGACGCTAATTGAGCTTGCAATTTAATTACCTGGCAGCGGTAAGTTAGAAGTCTTGAGCCGCGTCGGACTGTAGGCGAGAGCGGAAGAGAGTCGCCGACGCCCCGGAGGGTCCCTGGCAGTGATTTGACTAAACGTATCACGGCGAGCGTCAGGAGGAACTTCCTCTCATAATAACCGCCGCCTGCAAATTGCCCTCAAAAGGTTCTAAAACTGCGCCTAGGGCTGGTTCCTTCTACACTATCTGTCTCACTCCGTCGGTGACGTCATCAGCCCCGAGTGACGTCTGCTGCAAATGGCGTTACTGCTGCACTGTAAGGGTCGACTTTTGGGAGCACCCGAATTAAGAACAAGATAAATGACCCAACTTGTTTTTTTTTAAAGAAAAAAAGGTCGGTTGTAACATCCACCTTATCCAAGAGGGAGTTTGAACAGACAGACAGAAAAAGAAGAACTTGTTGGAAATGATGGTCGTCTTAATTTCAAAACAACTTGGCTGATGGTTGAAATGTTATCATCAAAGCAATCTCTCCTTCTTAATGCAATATTAAAGAGTTAGCTTTCATTTTTTTTTGCTGATTATTACTCGCAACGCAGCAAAATTTTGTTACCTGATTCCTTTTGCTCTGTGCTCCGGTTGCGTGATGTGAGCTGATTGTAACTCTCGCAGGCTGTAACTATACTCTATTATGAAAATAATTATGAAAAAGTAATGTTAATTTCACCATGCCATGTATGCTGTGTGATATTTTGACACGTATTGTGAAGAGTGGCGGTGATGCTTTGTGGTTATTTATAAGTTGTTATTAGCCAATTTTGCAGCCTTTGTGTCTATTAATAGTGCTGACGCATTCTTTCGACATTTAGGTCATGAAGTAACCATTTGAACAGCTATTGTGCTGTGAATAGCGGACAGGAATGTATTGATTGGGGGTATTAATAATGTTATCAATATATAAATTAATTATAATTATCGCCGGATACTCGTGTTATGGCTTTTGCCGTAGGCTCGATATGGTAGTGGAGGATGTACTTGTAATTGAGACTGATAATTAATTTCCGATATGTTGTGTACTCATGCTTGTGTACATGTGGCAAGTGACCAACACATTTATTTTAAACTCATATAGCACTGCAGCATTACCAAATTAAGCTGAAATGCATGCAATAACATGCTGAAAATAGTAACGCCATGTATTTTTTATCATAAGAAATACGGGGCCGTTAGACGTTAATCCATAGCTTTATGAAATATTTATGTCTAAATTATTTTTTTTGGTTGTTACTTTATTCTTAGTGTATTCTTTATGTTCAGGCCTAGTCAGACGTTTATAGTCTGCTGAGTTGACAGAAAAGTGTGGGGCGGAAGGTGGGCGCATAAATATTACAGGATCGCGAGTTAAGGCACCTCCACTCCGGGGGCTTAAACTTTTAATTCCTTTATTGCTGCAATATTTCTCGTATGCTGTGCTTAACCCCTCCAAGAAACTCTCTTCCCCCCGTCGACCACCTCCAGAAGTATTCTTCAAAATGAAAAATTCATCAATGAAAAGGGAGTGCAGACGGAAATGGAGGCCACTTTAGAGCCTCATCTGTAGGATCGAAAGGATGCCTTGATGTATGGGGCTGTTGTGTGCGAAACTGAGATTGGCCGACTTCTCTTGATGAGCAAAAAAAAAAACGAGAAAGGAAAAGTAGAGGAGTTTCGGTGAGGGTTGGATAGAAATTAAAGGGCGGGGAAGTAAAAGGAGTAGTGTCCAGCTTGGAGGAAGGAATCAAGAGGAGGAGGTCAAGTGGGTTGTGGTGTCAGGGACGGAATGAAGAGGCCTCAAAATCCTGGTTCGAGTCAGGGGAGAGGAAGCTGTCAATGGGGAGGCAATTAACTCCTTCTCTCAAGACCACTCGCCAACCGACTCACGACTAACTTCATTTCCTTCCTTTTCCAGCTTCCAAAATATATCCCTTTTTTCTCTTTTCCCACGATTTTCAACAAGGGCGTGTGGGGAATTGAACGCGTCTACAGAAAACTCTGCCGCTGAAATTTAATTTTAAGGCGCTATCGGCAATATAACGCTACAGATACTTGTGCCAGCTGCTCTTTATTTGTTGCACAAACATTTTAAAAAGTACACCGATCAGAAAACCAGATTTTTCTTCGAATTTTAAAAAAAATACGAATTTTGCGAATATTTTTTTCTCTTTCGAAAACTATTTTCCTGGCAATTTATTTACCTGATAATTCGTGTAGTGTTCCAGTTAGAAATGGCAATAATGCAGCTCTCTAGTCCTATTCTAATCAGATTCGCGTTAATGATCCCTCGCCTGTGCATCCCCGTGCAAGTGGTAGCATCTCCAGTGCAATTTCCCAATGTTCTAGTTTGAAGGCGTAGGGAAGGAGGAGGAGGAGGGCTGGACTCCCTAATAGAATTTTCCATGCCACTTGACACAGTGAAAATGAGTCTGTCATCAGGATGTCCGGATCAGTCAGACAGGCGGGAGAGATGCGAAAGGGAGATAAAGTGAGAGCTGGGGAAACCGGAAGAAAAGGCAACCCTTTCCACCTCCCAAATGTATACATATACAAGCAAAGGGAGGGGGGAAGCCTGATAAGATCTCGTTTTCCTTTGGAGGGGCCCTAGATCTCTCTCTACGTCTGCATAGGTAGAGAGAGCTCATCTAAGGCGAGATTAATTCCCGCCCTAAGATAATGACACTGATGGATGGCTTCTGAGGAAACGCGTTTCAATTAAACCTCACGTTTTACTTGCCAGATTGCACCTTGATTGTTGTTTAAACGTTACGGGATCTTATTGTTTTATGGATGGAGCATCGGGCCAAAAAAAGGACACGTACTCTCTAATATTATAATCATATAAGTGTGATTACTGCTTATGACTGTCTCCACCTTGAAAGAGCAACCCCATCATTGTACTTTTTAAGTTAAAGCTCAAGGATGTGCAGTACGTTAAACACATAGAATTGCCCAATAGTTCAGGTACTGCACATAAAAATTATTACAACAGGTAATGCATTTCGTGTAGCTATACCGCATATCCTATATTACTATCGAAGCACGTTTGGTCCAGGTTGCAGTGCAAGCCTGGCGGGCTTCGTACCATTTAATTATTCAGCCTAATCAGCGTGAAACTTATGCTGCACTTGTCCAACGCCAGTTCTTGGGCCAAAAAATTTGCAATTAATTCATAATACTACAATCCTGGCTCTTTACCCTCGTAGGCCTCTCTCTGTTTTTGACTGTGGAAGTTTGAAAGTGTAATTTATAAATGGGTGCCCATTAATCCGCTGAAAGCTACTTTTCCTGGCCCCCCCTCTCGAGCACCACGCAAAATTTACATTTTCCTTCTCCTCCGTGGGCAAAGATGGATTAACTTTGGAGCACCCCCAACACCCCCGTTTGTCTGTTCCGTGGACACAGAGCCCTGACAGCTACCAATGAACCGATATTTTTCGCCCTCCCCCACAACCTCCCCATACCCCCAAAAGCAGCGGCTCATTGTTTGCTTCCAACCCATCTGAGAGCATCTTCAGCACGTCTTCTTCGCATTTTGCCTCGAGTAAAAGGCAGCACAAAAGAAAAACGGAGGGGGGAAGAAAGTAATGAGCTTAAGTCGAAAACGTTAATAATATTGGCCCCCCGCCTGTTCCCCCCCATCCAAGAAAACGTCAAACGCAAATTGGCGCCATTATTTTGTCAACTGGCAGACAGAAAAGGTCGAGCATAAGGCAAATTAAGTCTACTTTGAAACGAAGGTCGCAGGTTAATTTTTGGGAAGGGCACACACAGTGGGGCGGATGTTACGTACCCAAAGAGCAAAGAAACGGGGCAAAAAGAAAGAAGAAGAAGAAGAAAAGGAAAAAAAAGCCTTTTGCGTCGTTGCGCCTCTCAAAAGCGTCCTAAACGTCGCATCAATAAGAAGGAAGGGTAATCTGAGGACAGTTCCAGGGCGGCAGGACGCGGGGATGAGAACCACTCCCTCCTGAAGCCCAACTGGCCTCCTGTGTCGAATAAAAAGCATCAAGTAAACCCGAAAGAAGAGGCCGCGGGAATGGGAGTGGTGCTGGGGTAGGAGGAGAGAATATAGGAAGGGGGAAAAAAAGGGAAGGAGAAAGGAAAGTGGGGCACATGGCAGTGGACTTTGTGAAGTAAGGTCGTAGGGAGAGAGAGAGAGACTATAGTTGGCGTGAATAACCAGGGATGTCAACTTTGTGGTGAGCATTTTGGCTGAGGGAAATCGGTCATCCAGTCGGATTTTATATTGAGAGACTTTTAAAGTGGTTGAGAAGGACGAAGCTCTGCAACGACTTAAATTATTACATTTTCTGAATACTTGAAAATTCAAAAGAGAAGCTACAAGTACACGGTTATACGGAGATCAACACATTTACCACACAATTTTCATGTGTGTGCAAAGCGATTTTATAAGCTTTTTTTATCGAATTAGTCAGAAAAAAGTGCATTTCAATTTTGTGCAAATAAAACCACTTTGCATTCAGAGCGGATGAAATACTCCGCATATGGAAAAAAAACCCACTTTAATGCGGACTGTTGAGTAATGCGGATTAAATTAGATTTATATCAAGTGCAGACCTGATTGCAGAAGTTGCTTCCTGATTGAGGTTTTGCAACGTCAAGCATAAAGCTGCATTTATTTCCTAACTGATTTTTAATGAAACTTGCCCACGTACAGTACGGGAACCTATATATATTCCGGAGAACATTGTATTTTTATGAATATAAATTTATATTTTTTGTAGATCCTTTTGAAGGTTTTCCTGTCATTTTAGTTGCAAATGACGTCACTTATTGGACGCAAGTGATTCTACTACATCAACAAATACGTAATGAAGTGAACCCCATTTCATTACGTATTTGTTGATTTTCGTACGTATTTACTTGTGTAACTATGTTACAGTTGTAAGGTTCTACCAACCAGAGCAAACAACTGCAATGGTGTAATTTTACAATGTTAATTCCGAAGTATATAGTACAGCGGGTGAGATTTAAATGTTTGTACAATACATTGGTAGCATAACATCCCGCATGGTTGTACAGTACATTACTACACAATTAGGTCATACGTTTCAATGATTTGAAAGAAACTTATACAATGTGCACTTCACATCTGTCTCAGAAAACCAGACCTGCCTTTTATGGCAGCAGAACACGGCATTAACTCCGGATTTTAATATCTGAATCGTGGGCCATTTGAAAGCAAAGATAAACATGGCTTCCTGCCATATCGTTTTTTAATAAAATGATTGGCCCTGAAGCAGTCGCTGGATGAAAATTATATGACGTTTCTAATGGAGTCGTCGTTCCGATAAAGCGGAGATCGAAGAAGCTAAGGTAGTAAAGTAGTCGGCTATATATTTTTTTTCTTCTTCTTCACTCTTTCTCCTCGGCGGTCCTCTCCCAGGCCGAAAATGAAGCAAAAAAGTTTTCCATTGATCTGGAGCAGTTGCGGTGGTTGTAAATATTGCTAAAAGGCGCAGCTTTAGGCCGTTTCCAGACGACAGCGACGTTTGGAAGCATTGCAGATGTTGCGTGGAAGAAGGAGGAGAAGAAGACGCCCTGGGTTGATTTATACCCGAGACATATTTGAAGAGGCGGACGTCCCTTCCTTCCCCCCGCTGGCTGCCCCTTCCCCCTCCGCCTCTCTCCTCCGTATATAAAAAACCGGGGGGACGATATTCTGCAGTCTCTCAAGGAGACGTAAATCATCGCCATTTCTAGTGCAAATTTTTTGTGTGCAAGCTACCTCCATAACTGTGCCATTTCGTACGCTAAAAAAATTTGCGCATGGGAATGATGTTTGGAGGCGTCGGGACATAACATGTCTGCCTTTACAACCGACCAAATGGCGGGGGCAGCTACTATTTTTTGTTTGGAGAAAGAGTCTTGCTTGCTGTTGGCACACCGTTGTTATTTGGACGGCAGTTAAAAGATGTGTTACGATTGGTTCGTGACTCGACAAACTTTCCACCCAACCCCTTATTCTGCCACGTGTCAGCACCTCATCCGCTGGTGTCATGACGTGAGGTGATTACGATCAGACCGCTTTTGTTCTACTGCCCTGTAAAACCTGGTTCGGTACTAACTCCCGTTACTGTATATATGGACGGCATGGAAACAGCAGTTGGGACACAAACCGGGACAAGGACGAATGTTTGGGAGGGCCTGGGGGGAAAAACGTGAGCATCCTGCACTTAAAATAAAATGTATCGCAGTTTAAGTGTCTTCACTACTGTAGTAGTTTTTTTTAGAAAAATAGTGCAGACTTACCTGCTGGGTCAGATAAACTCTGGGAACAATCACATACTTCACATTTGCAGGGCTCCCGGGCGTATGTCGCCCGTTGCATATCATTGTCGGATGATCCGTGAAAGAGCGAGCAGTTGTCTGAAATTCATGGATGGAACAGGCAGTTTGGGAATTGTTTCTGAGTCGTCTGCTGGCTTGGCTTGGTTGTCGTATACTCTGCAGGGTATAGCAGGAAGGGATATATACGGTATATAAGGAGCAGCAAATGGGTCGTCACTCGAGCGACCGAATCTGGATTGACAGCCGGCCCGTGCTGCACGGCTGAGCTCCACTGACGACAGACAAGCCCTTCTTTTGGGATTGGCCTCCTCTGCATGCTGATGCTGCTGGATGGTGGACCGAAGGAGAGAGAAGAAAAAATGATGAATTATAGTGAACACTTTGAGCTATTGCAATGTGCAGATTGTGGCTGATGCCTTAAGCATTTTGCAAATTTCATTAACTTGGCCATGTTTCGCATCTGCTTGGATTCACACACAAAAAAGCGCAGCTTCCATAAGGTCCATCCAACATGCATAATTCATATACAACAGGGTGTGCCAGATGTTTGGAGGGTAAGAAAAGGCCTCTGGGAGAAAGATATGTATGTACAGTAGCAGGGCCTGAGGGTTCGGAATGCGTTTTGGGCGAACGAGAGGTTTATTAAGGGGAACTGGGACTGATAGTGCTTTGCGCCCGGCGCACCCCAAACTAATTTGGGCGGGTTGGCCCGGCTGGCCACAGACCACTATCCCTCCCCATCTCTTTCCATCTCTCCGAGGGCCTACATTGGGGGGTGAAACTCAGGGGGGCCTTTGGTCACTTGGGGATTCCAGCAAGGGTAATAACATGGGGACATACATTCATGGGCGCTTTACAGGACTGGAGAGGTTACAGTTTCATTTACATTGCTGGCCGACTAATGAGATTTGTGATTCGGGGGCTGCTCAGCCGAGTGATTCTTCGATCCTTGCTGGACGCGCACTTGAGCAGGAATCGGAGAGAAAATCCTGTGGAGTGATCTGGTAATGATGTCAAAATTCTGCACAATCCCTTAACCTTTAGTGAAAAGGAGCTTGGTTCCTGTGCCCGGTTGTACATGTGATGTTTTCTCGAGAGATTTACTCCCTGGATTGCAGTCGCTGTTGATCACGTCCAGGCTTACAACATTACGCACACCCCAGGAGAACCTCGTCAACTCATTTGTTGTGCAGTTTTTTTTCTCATTGGAGTTGGGGGAATTGTAGAAGCCACGTCGCGATACAGCATTGCCCAATCAGTGCCAATCTCCATGACGGAATTGATCCAGAGAAGTGCATCCAGAGGGCGCAGTTTCCCAGCAGCTGGTTATTCAATTTGGAAACATTTAAAAAGAGATGATCCGATGAGGGAGAACTTTTTAATTGTGTTTAGCCGGGGAGCCGCCGGATCGTTGATGAAAGTGATTCTAGGCTGGAGGGGAAAGAGAGGGGGGGGGGAGTTAAAAAAGTTTCCCACGGTGCAGATCTCTGGGTGATCTGTTGTGCATGACAATGAGGGTAGGCAAACTCGATCCCCAAGCGAGTCATTTGAGTAGAAGATTGAGTTTCAAACCGTCACTTTTGCTGCTACGGCGTTCCGAGCATGCTAAATGATCTAGGCGAGTCTCTGTGGGTGGAAGAAAAAAAATAAATTTAAAAAAAGAAAATATCGAGGAAGGGTCAACTGACCGTTATTCCGGATTCGTCTAAAGTTTGGTCACACAGGGAGAAAGATTTCGCGGACTATGATTCCAAATAGCTCATACAATGACTGTCAATGGGCCATATGGTCAGCTTCCGGAGTAAACCTTGATGAAGATTTCAAGGCACGTTTGGACCAAAGTGGAGGGAAACAATATTTCACTCCCGCCTTTTGCAATTTTCGCTTTTCTCTTTCTCTATCTCTCTCTATATTTTTTTATACCAGTCCCCGCCATCATCTCGCGAGTTAAGACGAAGGCTCCAAGCCTCGAGAAAATGTACGAATTGTGACCTTCAGATAGGCTATTCCACATTTCCGAATAGTTAAGACAAACTTTTAATGTTACCAAAATAATCAGCATTAATATATTAAAGTGCATTATGCTGAGGATTCGTGTTTTATGACACACCCTGTCAGCTGAAATAATGTGGTATCCAGAAAGAGTTTACAAAAAGCAGCGGTCGATCGGGATCCCGTCAACCTCCGGACAACAACTATCGACACTGTAGAAAGTGGCTAAGAGCCTCCATCGGTTCGAGTCATTGGACTTGATGCTGTCTTTTTAAGACTCATCCTCGAAGTATCGCTCCGGCGATGGCCAGGACCAAATGGCCCTACCATGTCCACCAAAAAAAAGAGAAAGGAGGAAAGAGGAACCACTAAATGCTGCCATGAGCATCGGCTTGCAAGAGGATCTTTCAAAACTTATGATCCGTTAAGCTTCGGTATTTTTCCCCCCCTCCTGTCCTGATCTTCTGACTGTCACGCAGGAAGTTGGAGGTTATTTTAGCAGTACTTTCGGAGGTAATTACAGGACTAGCTCCTGGGTAAGAAGTCTGTACGACCAGGGCTATAATTCCGCACGGAGAGAAGTTTCTTCGGCGGAAACGGTTCGCTCCGTAATAATTAATTGCCGTGACGCAGGCCGTCGACGACATGCAACGATTGTAAAACGTGTCGATTGCGAAATCTTTGCAAAATTCAAGGGAGTCCTGATGGAATTATTTCCAAGCGGAGACTTTTCATCCTGGGAGTGCTTCTTCCCGGCGAACAGAGGAGACGTGTTGGTAGCTCTGGAGAGTCAGGATAAAGCGCAGCCTGGAAGTCAAACTCAAGTGTGGAAAAATGATGCCAGCTCGGGATTTCTTCTTCAAAATATTGGAAATTTCATGTAAAAAGTATAAAAGTATTGATGTTAGCATATTTTTTTTACTTATTACAAGGACTGAGAAAAGCAGAAAGTACTGTATATTGAAATATACCATGATTGTAATGAAATATACCCGGTACTGTATCTTGAACATTACAACACTAATTAATAAGTATTTGGATATTGTAGAACAGCAGATTTTTGGCGAATCCTAGGGCGAATATAATGTTACGCGGACAAACTCATCCGTTTATAATTATACCACCGCAGGGAATTTGGTGCGGTGACTAATTATTATACAAAACTTTCAGCGAGCCTTCAAAGAAAAGTATTGGAAATTGTTACAGTTACGGAACCCGTACAATACCTGAAGAAAATATTCCGACTGTATTCCAGGTAAATATATGCTTTGTAATACAGCATAATATGTAAAGTTTGACTGCTTTTCTGCTCTCACTGTCAGCAGACACGTTTCCGGTTGATTTGAATAAACCCAACTTTTCCTGGTCCACCTAACGCATAGGGGCTGCCAATCCTTGTCCTTTGAGTACGTCCATCCTGCGTGATATTGTTCGTCCTCCACGTTTCACCCGCCGACCAATCTGACGCTAATGAAACAAAAAAAAAGTCCAATTTTTCTACCCAATATCGGAGCCTACACCTGCTGGACTCAGACCTGATTAGTTCTCCTCCATATCTAGGGCTTCCCTTACCTGACAGGTGCAAACCAATAATAAAAATTTAGCGGGGCTTCACTCGCAATCATGCGAATTGCGAAAAGGTGGTCATGTGCACAGGTCGCTTGTCCGACAACACAGCTGGCGGAATTATAATTAGCGCCCTTTTTGAACAAATTTTTTTTTCCGGATGATGAAAATGAGGGCCAAGGGAGGTGACAGCGGTGCGATGAGAAACTAATTATGACCCCCCCCCCCCCATTCCAACCCTTAATATACGTGACATGTGGCCATTTACACGATGCCAAAGACATTTTCATTACACCGTTACCTCTCCTTTTTTCTCTCTCTCCAGCTAACTCCTCGTGATTCGCGAATCAGAGCCCGGTTTCCTGCCAGGAGTTTAATGTCTCAGTGGCACGCGACGAGATTAAATTTGACAGTTAATTTGGCATTTATTTTTTTCCATGCTTCTCCTGTCACTTTGGGCGCACTTAAATTATTCAGTGCTCTTTTAACTCAATTTCGCTCCGGATAAAGAAAATGTCGCCTGTAATGCGAATCTTCACGGGTTTTTTTTATGCCAAATCGCAGGGGAAGCGGCTACTGGATCCCTAGTAATCTCCGTCACGTAAAGCTAGGCAGTACGAGAAAATCTAGCCCCGGTTTTTGTTCGCCCGGAATAATAATTGCGCCCAGGCACGAGAGACCCTACCCTACTCCTTTTGTTCCGGAAGAGCATCTCCGGAAGCGAAAAATAACGGACAGAATCAGCCTGCCTGGAAATCCCGGGGAGGGCCCTCTTCTCCTTAGTGCCTTGAAAACAAACAGTTGCGAAGAAGAAAAAGAAGAAAAAAAGAAGTTTTGCAAGTGGCTCTCAAGCCGGGTCTTATATGCTGAAAACCCCCAGTTCCTTTTCTACCTTCCACTTTGTTAGTAGGGGCAATTTCCCAGATGGCATTTTTCAAACAAAGAGAGCGGGGCCATTTAACACTGTCCCTTTGCCCGTCTCTCCTGCTCTGCTAATTACACCAATGAAAAATAGTACGGCTCCTGCGCCTTTTTACATCCTACACCCTCCCCTAGACTCCCCCACCTCCACCATCTCTCTCCAAACTCTCTGCCTCTCTCACGGCGGCTAATTACGTCTGCTGTGTTAAGTTTTAATTAGTAAGAAAGCAACAGATACGGTCTGATTGCGCACAATTGGTGCGTGCGATAATTTTGCAGAATCGCTGCCACCCGGTTTTCGTACCGGAGAATGCGCTGCAGGGATTCCCACCGGGTCGTGGGTGGGAGACCTACTTGCTAACTTGTAATAATTGTATGCAGGGTTGGGTAAAAGGGAGCCGG
Source organism: Catajapyx aquilonaris (assembly GCA_000934665.2). Lineage (NCBI taxonomy): Eukaryota > Metazoa > Arthropoda > Diplura > Dicellurata > Japygidae > Catajapyx > Catajapyx aquilonaris. The sequence goes on along the minus strand of KZ538064.1, from coordinate 34,094 downwards.
AAAACTGTCGGATTGCGATGGTAATGCTTTTGCGAGCTTTTGACGTGCAGATTTCGCCAATGAAAATAATTAAGGCTTGACTACAAAGGGAACTAATCCTGTTTGCTGGAAAAGGCTGTTGACAGCTTCCATTATTTTAGCAACTAAAAAGTAACAATGGAAACATCTGTGCTCAAAGTTAATCGCTGTTACCGCTTTTGAGCTACTGTATACAAATTTTAAGTGCCCCTGAAACCGCATATGTGCTCATTGCTTTAAAATATATGAAGGTATATTGCTATACTGTATATATGGCCTTCGCGTTTAGTCCCCTAACCGGATGTAAATATTATCTTAAAAAATTGAAATACAAATTGAGGCCCATTCCGCTCGTCTTTCTCCCCCCTCCCTGTTTTTAAAACAATATTTATTATTTACACTTCACTTGTGGACATTTAAATGCGCTTGGTACCGCTAATGGCCTGCGGGATAGATGGCCCCCCCGCAGTACAGCCGCACACGGGAATGGTCCACCTGCATTTATTTGCTCCCGTGAACGCACAAGCCTACCACACCATACGAATTAACATCCATAAAAAAATATTCAGCAGAAGTACAGCACCTACAGTATAAAACCAGCAAAAGAGATCCGGCCTTTTCCTGCAAATGGAATTATCCCTCCAGCCAAATAACACAGGCGGCAGTTCCTCCAGTGATGTTTTCAATCAACGTTTTAATTTGCGACGCTGGTAATTACCCGCAGTTGAGTTCTTCTCTCCGGGGCCGAAAAGCTAGGCTCATTCAGAGGGAGGCCACCATTCAGGTAGGATCCGGCTCACACAGGACTAAACTGTCACCAGAGTGCTAATCAAAGTGTTAATTATTGCGGTGAATGATATGGATTTTATCAACCATTCTCTGGGGGAAAAAACACTATACTCCCGACGTATGATATTACAGAGGCCGGTTTTGGGAGGCTGTGTATGCTCATGTGTGCGTGTGGTTAGTGAGAGAGTGAGAGAGAGTGAGGGATGAAAAGACCTGAAACGGCCCCGCTTCTATTTCCATGCTGTTTCCATATGGATTTCTCTGGCACGGCAAAACCTTTGAACGGCAAAACGGGGAATGCAGTTTACGAGCGGAAATCGAAGCCTCTTTCAGCATTTTCCCACCGCACAACTTTGATATGCGCTGACTATGCATTAGGGCCTGTAGGTAGGGGTCCTGTACAGCCACATATGCACTCGACCTAGGCCAATTCCTGCCGGCAAATATTTACAGTTCTACGATCCAGTGAGAGTGGGGGGTCCAAAAGACGTATCTTTCCACCGATTGAGCTTCCGATGGTATCAGTACAGGGTGACTCACATGCCCAAAATAAATGAGGTCTGGCTCACCCTGTACAAACCCCCGCTGCGTCCGATGTGTGGACTTGGGTCCCTTTTGCGATAACAGGCCTAAGCCTGGCGCCAGCTTGAGCCTCCAGACCTCTTGGAAGCCGCATTAAAAGTTAACACTCTTGAGTTTTGTGTACATTAATTTTTCATTCCGAAAGTGGGTCGGCGGCGGTGAAGTTGGTCGTCCTTCTCAAACTTTCTGCCCCCTCCTCTCCCTCTCTGCCTTTCCTCCAAAAAGCCCCGGTTCTCTTTTAACAACGTGGTCCAATCTAATCAACGTTAATCATAACCAATAGTCCCTTGTCGGGCCTCCTTATTCGGTAAGGGAAGGAAATTCAGGAAAAGTTGTACGGTTTTAAACGCTCAGTTTCGTTACATGTCGCTTTAACGCAAATTTTGATTTATAGATTCACTTAGCATTTAACATCCCATGAGATGGTTTAAGAATGTAATGTTCACACCACCCAATTCTGCAATAAGATGACCCACAAGCCTACTGATTTTTAACGGAGCGTTTTAAGTTAGACAAAGTTTCTGAGTTAATCGGCTCTAAGAAAATCCGGATCCAATGATACCAGGTAATTGCAAAAAAAAAAATCTGTACAGTAGCCACTTCACTCATTCCCTCATTTTTTTTCTCCCTCCCACCCCAATCTTGGCCCCTCCTTTACCCCCCCTTCATCTGGGTGAAAGGTTCGCCCCCCCCCCCCTCTGCCTTCAAAGAGAATAATTTACATGATTTGGTTTCCGTTTCCGTGCACTTCCAAGAGATGCCAAGCAAGGCTCTCGGCTGATGACTTCCGCCCAACAGACCCGGGCTACGTCAGCCGGAGACTTGCTTTAGTAGTGTGCATATATACACTAACCCCCTTCGGATCACAGTGTTGTACACTCCACTTAGATTCTTCCTTCTCCGAGACCCATCAAAAGGAATGTGACAAGAATATTTACGATTCATTCGGTTCTCTCCTTTTTTTTATATAAGTTATATCTTTCTTTCTCAAGGTGCTTTTGCCTTTGATGCGGACTGTACGGGATGGATATCGTTCCGGGCATTATAATTCCGAGCCTTAATTCCAAAGCTTCACAAACAACCTCCGAGGGGGGCTATATCTTATTGCAAACTTTGTCCGATTGAACCAGGAGATAATTTTGAAGTAAAAAAAAATTTGAAGAAGAAAGTTGGCTTAAATTATTTTCGCCTGCTCGCTCTTTGGTGACGAAGCGTGTGCTGCGTGGAGAGATACCATATAGTCGACTTTTATAGCGTATAAGTGGATTACAAATATGTAGAAAACACCCGGGACCAATCAACCAATAATCAGAAGTTTCCAATATAAATGCAGGGTCCGTCATATACCTTATTCGCTGTAATTACTATGGTCTCTCTGTGTGTGGAGCGTTTCTTACAACTTATTCATTGAATTTTGGAAACGTAACGGGCTTGTGTGGCTTATCGCTAATTTTGCCTAGAGGCCCGCAATTAGCGAGGTTTGTTTCACGTATATAATGGATTTACCTACTGGTCACCAATCATTGTGAGGCTTTAGGCCTAGTACCCGATAATTGAACCAAGATTGGAAATTCTCATGGCCTTTCAGCTGCTCATTTAATTTAATTGGATTTGCGGATTTAACCTGTCTTATTCTCGGGCGTGATGATTGACTCCATCCATTTCGATGCATTACTACAATGTGATCAATATTTTAATGCAGTATCGCAGACTGGAATTGCTTGATATGTTATGTAATGTCACGGGAGCTGGGCTCGCACAATTGAGTGCACTGTACTTCACTGAATCCGATGTCATCTGTACTACACATCATTACACTGTGCGAACAGGCACAGCGACAGGATTTAACTGTTCCAGTGGTATTCACGACAGGATCAGTACAAGTGCATGCAGAGTATTTACAGATGTGTGATAGGCCTGCGAAGTCAACTCTTCTCATGAATAAGCCGGATAAACACACAGCTGAAACACAGGTTGACATAGAGATAAATAAATTAAGTGGACAATTTTTCAGCTGCTTATTACAGTACATAATAGAGAATGACAGTTTTGTACTTCTGCCCACACCTGTTCCAGTCTCGTACAGTATTGGCCTCCATCATCCCAACTTCGCTCCCCTTAAAGTGTTCTATATGTTTCAACCTTCCGAAGAAGGGTTTAGAGCCCGTGGCAACCACCCCGCAACTCGCAGGAGGGACTTATCCAACCTGTATCTCGAGATCTCTCCGTGAATCTAACTATGGCATGTGGGCAACTCCTCTGGGTACACTTCCTCTCCTTTGTTTATGCCCGCGGCTGCACTTGACAGCGAAACCTCCCCCCGTATTAAACCGGAGAGACTTCCGGATACACACAAACTGATCCTCTCCCCTCTCAAGATGGCTTCAGCTCCTAACCATCCCGCTACTTAACCAAGCCTCCAAAACAACACCCTTCGAAAACAAAAATCGGAAAGTGACCTGCCAGTGGTTCCTTGAGGCCTTGTATTGTTCCCTCAAGTTCATCGTGCTATTTAGACTTGGGGAAGGAGGAGGAAGGTTTTGGCTTAATGCATAAAGGACACAGGGGGCCGCATAATGGCCTCAAGTTTTGGGACAAGTACTAACTGGGGCATTGTAGTGTCAGATGTAACTTGGCAGCACTCTTTGGCTGTGGCTGGAGACAAAAGTTGACATTGTTGTGTCTTTTGGAAAGGAGCTGGGGAAGTGGGGGGGCGGTCTTATATTGGGACAAGAGGCCTAATTAACCGACGAGGATGGGGGAGGGTTGAAAATCACTTTAGTGCTCGGTAAGCAAGTTTGACTGGTGAAATTACATCCCGCAGTTTGTGTGTTGGGGGAATGAACAATGTGATGGCAACAAGGGATTCAGTGGAGAGCAGGCCAAGAAATAAAGAGGATCGGAAAAATCATGTGCGGCGCTTATTCAACCCCGTTGTGCTTATTTACCCTGCCAAAATGTACCCAGGCTGGCTCAAACGGATCGGAGAGTTGATGGCCCTAGATTATTTTTCCATAACTGACCACAAAAAAAACGCTGCTCGTTCATCTACAAAAAAAAAATTGACGGGAAACCTATCGGGGCACTGGATTGTTTTTAAAAAAAATCCTGGCGTGTTTGGCCAATTTTATTGTAACGAACCCCGTTCCTTTCACCCTGTAATTTGTGTCGATTTTCGATAGCGTACGGGGAGGGATTGGGGCCGAACATTACATTAACATTCTGCTTCTCCCTGGTGAAAGTGCAATTTGCGTTCGCATGCCCGATATTACGTCATTGTAATGCAGTAATTATTTCCTGCGCAGTTGGCCAATCTATATTGGGGAGGTGCCGACACAACGTACACTGACGGAGACATAAAGGAGGGGCTGCCTAGAGAGAGGTAAGAAATGGGAACAATCATGACAAAAGGGGACCATAAATCTAGGTTTGTCACGATTCGGAGAAACGATGGCAGACACAGGCACTTGTTAATGTCTGAATCGGGCCAAAGATTTATTTCGGAAGTGGCATTACGTCCTGAACGGTATGACGCCCCTAAATGAAAAATAACTACAACCATTTTGCCCGCATCGTGACACATTTGGCCGCATCACAATCCTCTGTTCAATTTCAATATGTAGAATTAGCTGTCGAGCCGGATCAGTCTGAAGGAGGTCAATACGAATTTGCATAGAAAAGACACACTTGACTCATCTTATTTGTCACACTTGAGCGAATTTCGATATGATTTTTTGAAACACCCCAAAAAGTCACCTTCCATTTTTTTTCTTCTTCTTCTCGTGGGACGCAGGGTGCACTTTATATTCGGCTTGAAACCAGGATGGTCCATGGACATTTTGGGAATTGCTATTGTGGTGGGATCCGGCACGAAACGAAAGAATCTTGTTATCTAGAATTTCTATTCCACCATCCTAGAAGACGAAGAAGAAAAAACCAATCAATGTAATCCTGGTTTGGGTGGTAGTCGCAAGCCCTTCTCTTTCTCTTTTCCTCCGCTTCATCCTTTACTCGCAACAGCACCCATTTCCATCCGGCGGAAGAAGGGTTTTGAAGGGTCAGAGGTTAACCTTGCCTCTCCTCTCTCTTATACCCTCCCCCACCCCCATGGCATCTAATCTCACGCCTCCCTATTTCTTATTGGCCTTATCTAACCCAGACAGTCCTTCCCATTTAATTTGGCTTCCCATTTCCGATTGATAGAGGACCAATCCCTTCCCTTGTTATTGGATGGATGCTACTGTTTCAGACGCCAAGAAACAGGATCAGGCAATCACCATCGCCATGTTGCAATTCCTCTTATTCTCCTCTTTTTTTGTGTGGGTCTTCTGAAGAGTGAGGACCTGCCCCAGGATTAATTCACCTGCCTCAAAGTGTGTGCACAGACAGGATGTGCTGACTCTGAGAGTCTCAAGCTGTGGTATCCGGGTATAAATTATTCAGGGCCGTCTCTGAAGGACTGAGGCAGAAAGGCGCGGTTCATAAGTGGTCAGGAGAGTCCCATCGGCGCACAATTGCATGTTCATTACGATTATTTTCATTGCACTGGGAGCTTCCGATCTCTCTTTTTTTATTCCGGGTATAGAGTGACGGGCCGATGTCAACGGGCGTCAAGTGTTATGGTGACAAATGCTGGCGGTTTTGACAGACGGCGACTAGTTTTTCATTACCTGAAGGCAATGCCTCAGTGGGGAAATCAATCATAATAGCCCTGATTGACCGCGTTTAGCACCGTCCAACCGTCGAAAATATTCCCATTGACCTCTTTGCCCGTCCGCATATTACTCAACCCAATTGCTATTTGACAATGCAATCAGCACGGCTTCATTCTCTGGACGTTGTGCTCTGTGTACTTTGTCGAATTCTTTCCCTGCACTCAAATATGGTAACATCATGAACTAATTAACTCCTGGCTATTTTTTTCAACAGTTACTTACAAGAACATAGCGGAAAATAATGTGCATTATTGCAATGGTAAAAAAAACTTATTTGAGCGGTTTACTTCAGGCGTAGACTCTCATAACCTGTGACACTTGAAGTGCAACGTTTCCACCCAACTTCACTCTGTACATTCCGCTCCTGGTTTTCTTCAGGCAACATTCTGGCAGGCAGTATACAGCAGGCCTGAAATAAAAGCAACGAGATTGCGAATCTGCCCCACTATCCTTTCCACCTATACCTCCTTTCCCTCGGTTCAATACCGAGGCCTCTCACACCCATTTGCTTGGGTAAGAAGTGAAGCAAATTGGGTTACAAGCCAGGAGAATTGATGACAATGAAAGAGACAGGAAGGCAGTCGCAATTCCTCACTCTTTTCCTTTGTCTTCTGCTTCTCACTCGCCCCTTTTTTATATATTGCAAGTCTTACAGTATCGCGATTCGCGATTCACTGTTCGTAATGTTTTAAGCATTTCGCAATGTACCCTTCAGGAGTAAGTAGGAGGTTTGATAATATTTGGCACCCATGACGGATCGGTAAGTCGTATCATTGGAGGCCTCATAACTTTCCAGTAAACCTGTGCAATAAAGGAAGGGTCGTTCCTGCCACAGCCTGCGATTTTTAATCTGCACTTTCTTCTGCAATATTTATTTCCCCGTCCCCTTTTTCACCCCAACGCTCCTTTTGCAATCGCGGAACCATAATTCTCCAGCCTATACTGCCGATAACGACACGGACTCCTTTTTGCGCCAGACTCGCAAAAAATATTATATTAAAGGAGCGAAGAATGGCATGCAGATAGGGGGTCTTGCAGTAAGTAAATCGCTTACAATTGAACGTCCCGGAAAATAAAGCTGTTGAAGATTTTTTCGGGTGTGTACTGTACATGATCGGATTGTCAATCGTTGGCCTGCGAGGGTCGCAATATTTTTTTGGGTGTTCTTTTTCTTGAGTGTTAGAAAACTTTCTTTCCCTTTTTTTGTTTGGATGGCAAAAATGCATGTCAACTGCGGAAAATCTTCGCCTCAACTCTCGTTTGTCTAGCTGGAAGGTGCGGAGCATCTACTTTTCAAACTTCAACAACTGGTCCGCAGTTTGCCACCGCCTGACTTGGAAGAGAACTGAAAAACTTTTTTTTTTGTTTGTGTGCACCGTACCTTCTCCAGTCTGGCAAAAGGAAAACAAAAAATTAGAAAATAATAGTGAAAAGGGCAACGTTTCTCTCTTTTTCTTGCGTGTAATTAACCAGGCCCATCCGGTTGGCGTGAAGAGTCACCTGCACTACTAGTTATTTGGTGTACATGACAAATGAGTGACGTTATTGGCCTCGTCTTTGCGCACTGCCATGGCAGATATTACACTCACTTCTCATCGTTACTCGGGGAATGCTTCCTTTAATTTAGACGTATTGCAGCGAGGCCTTAAATTTTGTAAATACGGTTGTTCAGGATGGAAATGGATTGTTATGAGCTTCGTTTTAGCCCGGCCTGCTGGCACGGGGCAGGGACTCTAAAGGCTGTATATACCTGCGGTCCTGTTTTAACTTACAACTACAGGAGCCATTTTCAGATCAGCTTGAGCTGTTATGCAACATGCCCAGTTACGGCAATATCTTACAGTTAGTCGCAATTTGAGGTCATGGTTCAACATTTTTTTCGGCTCGACCATGGAAGTGTAGGGAGAGAGAGAGAGCTTTATTCTCCAGGCTGTATGCGTGATGGAAGTCATAATTACGCTGAACTACATTCCTGTGACACCCTGGGAGAAAATTGTGACATCGCGCTTGAGTAGATAAGCGGCTCCCTCCAGAGTGCAGTGAAACGCACTCAAGCTAAACACAACGCTCAGAAATTCCGGGAGTAAAATCTGGGGAAAGGGAATTCGAACCCTATACGTATATACATAATATTTGAGGCGAGAAATGGTCTGCATTAAACCATAACTGCTTTAAGATGCGATTCAGGACTCTTTATGATTTTTTTTTTTTGTAAAATTCATATGGAAATGTTGATTTTACGTCAGCTTTTGAATATTTCGCTGCAGTGCAGTGTATAGAAAGCTTCAGTGAATGTCAGTTATTTTCAACAAAAAAAAACTTACACTCGGTGTGTGCCTGCAGAATTGCATATTGTTGTAGTTGTTGGGACCCAAGTTTGGAAGTTGAGGTGACGCTGCGTTCCAGTAAGTCCTTTTTCTCCTTTTCACTGCGTTTCACTGCGTCGTGCTTCTCTCGCCAAGTGTCACATCTTGGGAAATAAATCATATCATTAATGAGATCTGCATCTAAAGAGGCGCGCCTTGCAGGGCTGTGACATCATAGTTTTATTCCAGGGCAGAAGCGATTCCATTACAACCTATCTCGCTTGCCCATCTTCTTCTCTAATGAGAAATAAATATTTAGTCAGGGGGACCCAGATTAGGTTGTGAAGGACGACCCCTCCGCAACCTTCTGGGTCATTTACTCCGAATTTACACAATAACGGGCATGTGCTATTCAGCTCTCTTGCTACTCGCATTAATAACAAACTCTCTCTGGGTCATTCCATTTTCTTAAATTACCCTCTTAGCTTTCCTTGCAAGATGTGGCTTGGAAGGATTAATCTTTATTACGACTCACAAGGTAATTAGATCCCAGCCGAAACCCCCCTAATAGGTTGCTGAATATTTGCCTAAATAATTAATCATCCTGTGACTGGGGGAAGAGGAAAAGCCTAGGGTTTCAACAGGTCGTCTCCGGGATCGATTTTTTATTATTACTATTTTTGTTATTATTTTCACGCTTCTTTTATTAACGTCCACACAACACCTGGATTGAAACTGTGAGCAGACAGTGGTTAACCTCACCCTTCACTGCGCGAACAAACAACGCGAGCCATCCCCTTTAGGGGTCCATGCAAGTAACGCAATAAAACGTCAGTTATGCTGAATTAGTGTCCCGCAGCTACGCAGCTAGGTAACATGTTGCGGCCTGCGAGCATGCTGCAAAGGTTGGCGAAATTATTACGCGGATTACGATAGTCCCCTGTTGGAACACTGTAATTCGTTTCCAATGCTCCATGGGCACGGGCTGGGGTTCAAACTGTGGGGGTTTGTCCATCAGGGGATGCCCACCAAAGCTCCATTATGATTGGCCAGCAGCACTCGTGTTATTGGTACACTGTTGCCAACTGCATGTTATATGCACACACACGCACATTTAAAAAAAAGCAAATTCTATGTCTAGGATACAGGCTGCTTAAATTCTGGTCGTAAGGCGAGATGCTGTGTGCATACGAGCGTAAATGCAGGTTCTTTGTTCCGTTGGGCCGGTACATGCAATGCAAACTGTAGTTTCCCTCCCCCTATGCATATCATTACCCGTATGCACTATGGAATTTGCATAATTGCGTACCGTATATTTTTCTGCGCGTACAGTAAGTTTACATTAATTTCATCCTTGCGGGATGGCCGGCGAAAAGTTTATTTTGCATGAGGAAGATGGAGAAGGTATTCAAGTTATGAATAGGATAATGTGCTGGTGAAACGTAAGCCAGAAGGTATAGTACCCTGCAAAATATGAATGGCCGAGTGCAAGTATGTATTATTCCTTGCTTTGCTAATGTATTGCAATATTTAAGACGGAATACGCTATGAATCGGACGTGAGACTATAGTAGAGCGAAAACTAACTACAATACATCGAGAAATAGCACAGTTTAAATATTTAGAGAAAGTGAACATCACTTAAATTAACTCGGATCAAAAATAATATGAAATGTCACGACAGCATTTATTTCCAACTTACTCTTTGACATTTCTATAACTCGTACTAAGCCATGTTACAAAATAAACCCTACTTGTTTTCCATCTCTGTACTGTAGCACTTACATTGTAGCTCTAAAAAAGCTTGAAAGTACCCAGGGCGTCCCCTGCAAATGTCATCAGTAAATCTGGCAATTTGGGGACCCGGTTTTACCGCTATGTATAAACGTACAACTCGGATTAAAAGATGACCTCACTTGGCCCCAGCTGGCTTAAGAATGAATAATGCGAGTTAAATCCTTGGTCCGATCGACTCTGAAACACAAAAAAAAACCAGCGTGGAACAGCGTCAGGATGTTGCAAAAAAAAAAACTGGCAGAAAAGGCAGGCGTCAAATAATTATTGTGATTTACATCCTAATGAACGCGGATTCCATAGTGACACGCAGCTCTATTTTTTTGAGTGTACCTTTCATCTACGAAAATCCTTCGGTGACACAAACCTTTCACTGCGATATTACGCCAGGATGCTCTGGACGTACTGAAGAGAACTGGACACAAAGTTGAAGTTGCCAAAATAATGGCCCTGGGCATTTTAATTGCTCCTAACTGCTAAAACTCACGCCTCTAAAGGGAGGGAAAGAGAAGCATGCAAAAGTCAGATTGATAGGCACTGAATGTCTAACAAAACACGGTTTTGGCAGGCTTTGGGATTGCGTCTCCAGGGAAAAGGCTCGGCACAATTAAGTACACATGACAGTTCCGTAACGAGCTTTTGATTACTTGACTAATTAACGTAACAAAGAAGGATGACCGAAGGGATTCGGCTTGCTGCACCGGATGGTCAGCGATGGAAAATTAGTGGACGTGGGTGCCTGTGAAAAATTGTACTTGCCATAATTAGACTGCAAGTTACTAATCACTAATAACGTATGGCGGCAAAGGTGCGAATTTCCACTATAGGATTCAGGCTCATTGCGGATTTCTAAGACAAAATTGTCCTCTAGGTACAGCAATGACAGTGCACGTACAGGTCAGGCCAGGTAAAGGTGCTGGGATGTGCCCTAGGCCCCGAAAAAACCGCCAAACAGCAGTGATTTTGATGCCAGCGATAACTGAAACCACGCCGACCGCAGCTAGGGTAACGGACAGCATATTGCTGAATTACACTTTCAGTGTGTCTCAATTACGCTGCTGTGGCGGTAATTTCGTTAGCTACACTAAATTAAAAATAATTCCGAACCTTTGCTCCTGATCAAGTGGTATCTAAGACGATGCTGCTTAATACGATACTCCGATTTTTATTTTGTCGCTCTTTTCTTAGTTACATTATTTGGTACTTTAAATAATAGCTCTCAGGAGATGCCTCTTTCAACTGATTTTTCAGTGTTGATGGCCGCTTAATTACTAGATGAATCTTTGCGGCTTACTTCATGTCAGACCGAGTCTTTGCTGCTCCGACGCGACCTGACCACACCATCCGCAGCCCAGGAGCAGTCAAAGCACACCGTTGTTTAAATATAAGCGACATGAAAGGAAGTGTCTTCACTGTACTTTACTCCGACACCGCCAAAGTGTCTAGCTGGCTGCCTCAGCTAATCGATTGTCCCTGGGTTTGTTGATCCAACAATTGCTGATGACTTCTAGAATATATATTTTTAAACCTGATGGTGCTCGGTTGTACTGGTGCAAACTGAAAGCAAATATTGTTGTTTGTTTTGTATTAGCTGTCTGAGTTAGCTGCTACTTTAAATTACACCTCTGTGTGGAATGAGAAACTAAGTTTCAATTACTGCTGTTTTGCGCCCATGGGTGTACAGTGCCACATAGTCATACTGTATCGGGATTGTTTGCATCAGAAACTGCGCGCAAACGACTTGTGCAAGTTGACTGTAGGATCGATCAGATGCACGGCTATATTGTTGGTGACTTCGAATTTACCTGGCTTTATTGAGCCCAAACTCCCCAAGTTACACAGGTACAGGTTTTTATTGCCCGGAAGGCAAACCCTGGGATGAATACATCCTATGTGCTTTCAATAAGGGACGACGTGCCAATATTTGCTGCTCGTCATGCACACCCACACACATCTTGTCAACAGGAAGATTATTGTGAATCTCTCGGAGAATCATTTTCTCTCTCGATAAAGAACTTGTCCTTTGAACATCGATTAAAATGCGCAGAGAGCCGGTACAGTCTCCATCAATCAGGCCAATCGGAAGCGTATGTTGAGCGCATAACATTATAACTGCCGGGGGCTGGCCTTATAAATCCCTGGCTGGTGCAGAGGGAGAAGAGGTAATGGTTTCTTTTTCCGGCGAAGTAATCTATCCGTCGGCTTCCTTCCCTTCCTGGTGAAGGCATAATCACCATTCTATAATGGGGACTTAGCACTGGTTCCATTATCCGTTCCGTTTTCTTGTGGAGGGAGGTAGGGAGGTAGGGGAGAGGAGGAGGAAGAAGCCCCCTTGATGCCCAGAGTAGGACGTGGAATATTAATCAGAGGATTTATGCGCTGGGCGTCAACATGATGAAGGGAGGGGATGGGCCAGGAAAAGGGGAGGGGTGGTATTAGGAATCTCACTCAGGAACTTGTCCCACTTGGCCTGCTCCGTAACTCCTTTCCAGGTACTTTGCCTCATGTGCCCTGGGATATTAAGCTGGATTACAAGGGAAGGTTTTGTGTCAGCCAAGATGGACGTCATTTACGCTCCGGTTGAGTGAAACATTTTGCCAACAGGAAGGTGCGAATTCTTCCCTTCTCGCGGAATCAGGTGGCTCTTCCCCTATTCCAAACCTGCCTGCTGGGAGTTGTCAAATCGATGTCATTTGCACACCGAATTGGAGCGTAACTCTGAATGAGGGTCGGAGGATGAGAGCAATATTTTACACCCATTTCGAGATTTGCAGTGGCGAAAGCTTTTGCTATAGGTTATTCTAGCTCTGGCCCAGTTTTACTACGTGATGCGTGACACTGACGACTGATGCTTGGTCACCGGACCAAAAACCCCCAAAGGTTGGCGACGTCTCTGCGGCACTTCCTTTTGGCTTTTGGGGTCGTCTTCTCTTCATTTCCAAGCAACCGGAAGGATCCGACTAATTTCCGAGCGATTACTCCTGGAGGAAAAAGCAAAACGACGGGACAAACACCACGGACTGCTGCTTCTACCCCCCAACTTCTTCTTTTTTTACAAATCCGTAGCAACCCGCTGCCACAAACCGATAAAAGAATTAGGAACAAAACCGGACCCCACTTACGTTTTCCAGTTGACAAAATCTCGTTAAAGCATCGGGATGATGACTGCTAAGAGACTCCGATTTTCGTCTTGAGGAAAAGGATAAGGCGGCAAAAGCCTCGCAAATTCCGGCGAGACAATTATTCACACCCGGCCCTCCCACTCATTTACATACCTATGACATGACGGTCCTTTAATCTCTCGCCCGATTCCTTTGTATACACAACTGTTGTTTGCTCCGGAGAACAGCCCGGAAACCAGACGGGAAAACGGGCAGCGCAGCGGTCTGGAAAAACGTGCCCTGGAAAACCTTAAGAATCCGTTTTATGTCCGGGAAAGGGACAGTGTATACATATAAGTCTGGTGCTCTCACAATGGTCGGATTATCTCACCGGGCCTCTCAAGCCCCGCTGTAATGGATGGTTCCTTTTCTTTGCAAAAGGGAGAGGATGTTTTTGCCCCGAGGAGTCAGGGTCGTTCCAGGCTTGAGCACTCAATGTTGTCTGCTCCTGGAATCCCACGCACTTTGGGAGAAAATCGGACACACTTTAGTTCTCCCTTTCACAGCTATATAGGTCTCTGAAGCTGGGTTCACACGGGTGTGGCTGTCGTTGTGGTTGGCGCTGACTGGCAGATCCCAATCAAAAAGACTCAATGACGGTCGAACCCAGCCTAAAGAAAGTTTCGTAGATCGGATCATGTTTCTCATTGTTATTCAACAATTCAATGGCAATGAAAAACACAACGGGCCAATAGGAGGAAATTCAAGGGATCTATCCGGATAATGAGTGAGGCAACGGGTCATGCAGCCAGGACAGTGGTGCTGCAGGCCTAATTGCCTTCCTAGACACGTCTCCTATTTGACTTCCTCTTCAGGGACTAATGGGCAAGATTCCAGCCTTATTGCTCCCGTGGTGTTGTCGCCCTGTAGATCAAAAGCTGGCTGGCTGGATGTCTGGCTGGGTTTTGGGAGGGCCGTGGGGGGGCCAATGAAGGGAATCGGGTCACACCAGAAGGGGTCATGCTCCTAGGAACTGTTATAGGCTCTGGACTGGAGGACACAACATTGCGATGGGACATACCAATCGGGCCCTCTGATCATTTGTTGAGGTTTAATATCAAATATTCATCGCGACTCGTTAAGTGCTCCAGTGTGAATTATTCATAGGTAATTATATGTATCAATTCACTCACATTATAGACTATCATTTAATTATTATTTGGAGCCGCGTGAACCGCATGTTCCAGGAGCAAATGTTGTTACACAACCAGAATTTTGCACCTATCTGGACACTATAAAATTATGGCAGGCCTATATTATTAAAATATCGTTCGTGTTGCGTGGTGTGTTTTCAAACCAGTAGAATCAAGCTAGATTTTAAACGCATAAATATTAAAAAGAAGTGTAAATGTAAGCGTTGCTGAGATCACAATGTGTCTTTTGTTGCTTGTCTTTCCTCCATCGAATATATACGTCCATATACACCCGGCAGTTAAGCCCGGTAAATCTCCACGCGAATCGAGTCCAAAAGCGTAATTCCAAGGTAAGGAGGAAGTTATACAGGCAGTGAGTGACGTAGTTTCTGAGCCGAAGCCATCGCAGAAGCAGCCAACCCCCCCCCCCCCCTCTTTCCTTTTCCAACCCCCCGATTTTATGCGCCTTTGAAAATCCGGGTGTTCTCCCGCCCAGCACGGGATTTTACTTCGTGAGTCGTCTTTTATGACGGCATGGAAAGCAATCCACTCTTTAAAGAACTCGATCCATTTCCTCCATTTAAAAGCCTTGCCGCCGGAGCCAAAGGCTGACAACTATTCTCCTTTTCGCTAGCTTTTCGCCCCGGATCCATTCCGGAATGCAAGATGAACATGCACGGACCTTCAAGGCGGCAGTGGGTTTAAAGAACTGCTCCCATATCCATTCACCCCCTGTATCTTCGAGAACATACTTCACTAGATAGACGGCGGAATGAGTCACTTCCATCCTGGGCTAATTCCCGGGCGTGTATCCGGCCGCCATTTTTTGCCAAAGCCCCATTTTATGAGCTTCTAATCCTCCGGATAGTAACACCACGGTATTACACACACACACACAAAAATTCAATCTGCCGGATTTGAGCTTTTCCTGTTTCAAATTTCCACACTCCCACTCATGTTATGGCGAGTCTCGATTACACGCCATGATTTGGCTTGAAACGCGAGTATCGTAGGCAACCAGCATCTGACAGGTTTCCTGACGCCAATTTTTTTAAATAGAGTTGATGGATAGGACACGGATTTGTATAGAACGTAATGTACTGCACATACTCTCATACGTCCATGCGTATAATTTTTTTTCAAAAAAAAATGGTTACACTTGAGTAAATATTTCGGTGCAATCTGCATTTGATCCGGATGTAAGAAGTTGTCCCTCTTGTACCTAGCGACATTTCAAATAATGAGTGGGTGGGGTTGATTTTTCTCGCTTTTTTCTCTATTTTTTTTTACAAAAAAAGAGAGGCAGAATCTGAACGCTGATTGCTTTCGTCCCCTGAGTCGTTTTCATCCCGGCGCCGAATTTTTCTCTTCTGCCGACCGGTAATGACAAACACGTGGGGGCGGCCGATTGGATTTTGTTGAAATTAGCGGGCACTTTTTCCCGCCACATCGTTCCGCTATTTTCCCGCCTTGCTCAATATTTTCCAGCTTGATTACTCCGTAATGACTGGAGGGGGGTGGATGTGAGTTGAGNGGGGGGGGGGAGAGGTCGCCTGTTGAAATAAAAAAAGAAGGAAAAAAAATTATGCTGGCAAAATGCTCGACCCGAGATTAAGTTAGGGCTCCAACAATAAGGGAGGTTAATTCATGAGCCGACCTGCCCTTATGACCCGAGTCAAACTGACAAACGTATTTAAAGCGAGGGCATAATTATGATGATGCTCGTTCGATGCACAATTGCGGGAATGATACGCGATAGCATTGATATCGGGTTATTATGTAGCATGTCAAATACTGTGTGTAATTCCAAAATAGGATTGGTGTCACAAAACGTGACTGGAAAACATGGAAATGATATTGACGAATCAGAAATTGCGGATATTGTTTTACAAAATAATTGTCACGTAAAAAAATTTCAGAACATTGTTTACAGTATTATGTGTTCTCGTGCTATTTTTTTTTTTTTTTGCAGATTTTGAGAACTGATTGGCCAGAGTGTTTTTTTTGGATAGTTTATAGGGCACTTTATCCATTAGTTTGATCCATATGCAGTGCATGCGCAGGTCTCCTTCCGTAGTCTTATCCTGAAAAGAAGGCGGGAAAGTATCTTTTACGCCCTGGACTGGCTGGAAGGGAGGATGACCACAAATCATTTTTATACCACTATTTGGTTGAAGCTACCCATGTGTTGGCGGCAGGAACATGTTTCTCTTTTTTGTGAGTGTGCCTTCTACTCCTCAAAGCAACCTCTCCCACACCCACCCAGCAGAGGCAATCAATTGGAAGGTCCAAGGCTGCGGAACAATCTGGACTCCTTTTCTTCAGGGGGAAAAAAAGCATCCCCCCAACACTCTTTTTTCAAGGCTGGCTGCAATTTGGACCCGGCCTTAAATGCCGCTTAAGCCTGAGGAACTGCAAAGAGTGGATTACTCCCACACCATGCTGTTCTTTTTATAGGTGTGTGTATGTCAGGGGTATGCAACCCTGCATGCCACATGGTCAAAATTGCAAACCTTTGATTGGGATTTTGGGCTGCAATTACACCGCGATTTGGGCAAATGATCGAGGGCCCGTTGATTAGTGGAAATGCCAGTAGTTGTGCATTTCTCACACCGATGTCAGGCAATTAGCTGATAGCGGGGGGAGATAACAACGCGTGGTATAATCTGGCCATATTTTCCGAGCACGCCACACGGACCGGGCATTAAGATAATGAACCGTCTTTTCCCTCGCGGACTTTTGAATTTGACGAGCTTGGATGGGGGGGATGGAGAGAATGGTGTACAGGGGGGGGGGGGGGNNNGGGCTGCTTTAAAAAAATTAATTGCCAAAGGAAGGGCGGCGGCATCCCATAATTCCGTCTGCCACTTGCAACCCATTGGCCGGAACGACTTGGCGGTGTCAGCATGAGCGGGCCCCAAATTGAAAAATCGTTGGATCGTCAAGTGTTTTGACTGGATAATCAAGCATTTCCGTATAACCGACATGAACTGGTGTTTATTCAGGGGGAGTAATTATAATAATGAATCGGGGGTGCCCCCTCACTTTGCACTCAACCATCACAACAGCGGTATTCTCCAATCAACCATCCAGGATTCAAAAACTTGAGCAAAAAAAATGCTAGATCCTACTTATGACACACCCTGTACAATCAGGCCGATGTACTTGTACAGCGTAGTTATCAAGTGTGGGAAAACCTCTTAGTTTAATCGATGTATATTCCGGCGGTAAATAAAATTTCTGCGGCGGTCTTCCCCCCCCTTGCTGCTTAGAAACTTTTTAGGCGGTGCCGAACTTTTTAATCATAGCAGTCAAAATAGGAAACCCGGTTAACTTTACCGCCGGTTGATCTCGCTCAAAATATGAAATTTAATAAGAGCAACAGTGAGTCAGCTCCTGGAGCGAGATTAATTTCATCCGTGGCCTTGTGTCAAAAGCGATCTGCCAAGTACTTGCCAAAGTTTAATCTTGGTTCTTGGTTCTGGAAACATATATATATATATATATATATATATATATATATATATATATATATATATATATATATATATATTTCTGGCTTAAAATATTGCAATCATTCGTCGAGGATAATTTGCAATAATATGAATATTTCCAAAGAGAAGCTAAACACATATTGTAAGTATTTAAACTGGTTTCTAGAGTAACTACTTAATTACGAACGTGGGCAGGACAGCCTTTTTTGTTATAGGAAAACATTACCAATATCCGATAATGTGAGATTGCGCGCAAAAAAAAAAACATTTTAGCAGAAATGGTTCGAGAAATGTCGCTAATGATCCCTTATACGTACAATCGATGATCATAGGCTATAAAAGGGGAGATTAAGTCGGATCAAGCCCGGCAATCGGACCCGTGTCTGCTGCACAAAAAGTATTTGTTGAAAAATCCATTTCGGTAATGTTCTTGCCTTTTTCCGATTCATTTTCAGTTCAAGTGGGGGGACCTCCCAGCACCAATGCCCGAAATTTCTGTTTAAAAAAGAAAATCCTCGACTCCACTTAATTCCACCGTTTTTCTCCGTCACTTAAGAGTAGGGCTTCTTATTCCAGCAGCTGGAGCTGGCTGTTCGCGTCAGTTTAATTTACATTGTTGGGCAGGGGTTGAAAGTAGTGGGGGGGTTGGAGTTTAAAAAAAAGTGAGGTCGTAAAACCTTTCTCCAATTTGCACCGCGTCGTAAAGTGTCACCAGCGACTTTTACTACCAAATTTCTTCATGTAGGCAGTATTATCAACCAACTCTTCTCACTCTTTTTTTCCTCTCACTCCTTCCTATAGAGAGCGACTTTAGACTTTTGGTCGCCGATGACTCCAGAATTATTAGGGCCAATCATCATTAAGGGTGTGCTCCTGATATCCCCCCCCCCCCCTGCACCCATGCAATTAAA